>JAMPIV010003784.1:0-44374 GCA_024509875.1 Oreohelix idahoensis
TAATCGTCAGGAGCAAAAAGAAAATTACCTATGGTCTCGGGCAGTGAAGTCCCTATGCTTTAGCTGGACCGAGGTTTATTTATCATACAGCCGAGAGCATCCGCTATTATAGTCTCTAGCAACGGCAGGTGGCCGGGAGACTAGTTTCATTTTGTACAGCCTGAAATCAAGGCTGTGTTTTTTTCCTCTAATCTCCGGAGCGGTTTTAAAAGAGAGGAAGCTAATTCAGCAGCAAGAAGTTTTGTCTACAGTTAATCAAGTCCCTCATGGCTTGATATCCGAACATCGTCATCACCAAAATCAGGAAACAGGTGACATGGGTTTACCATACCTAGGTCCTGATAGAAATCAAGAGGAAGAGCGTAACGGAGACGCCGCAATCATCAGCCCTCTAGTGTTAGTGAGACACTGAGATCAAGAGAGAAAGATAGAGAAGGAGGGAGAAAAATAGACAGGACCCAGTAGGGTCTGTTTTCAGTATCCATTGAGACGGATAGACACTGAGTCCTGCGTTCGTAAAACTAAGTCTATTAATTTTAGCATTTTCTTGTGGTGTAGTTATCAGCGCCTATCGCCTAACTGGTAGAAAGCTGTGTAGCCGTTCGTTGAGGAAGAGTCACCAGGACTAAGACAGAAATTTATTAGTGTTAGAGAGTGGAGGCTAAAAGTTGACAGCCCCACCAAAGTAGATTTGGTTTATAAATCACTAACCATTTTTATTGTTCCTCAGCAGGGTGACAGGAAGAGTGAATGTGATTTGGGGTTTTTTTTTGTTGTTGAGTGTCTCTCAATTTAATTGTTTACCTTGATTTTTCCAGGCCCGTGCAACAGTGCACGCTATTGACTGACTTGATGACTAATGATTGCCATTTTTAGTTTTTCTTGTATGTAAATAAATATATACATATATTATTTACTGGATCAGCTTCTATTCTTTACTATACTTACTCTATGTTGTCTGTATAGTGGTGTTTGTGGTCGTAATTATACACCTTATCTCCTTGTGTTTCAAGGCAGTCAGAGGTGGGGAGACTATAGCCAGTTTTTTAGTCACGAAGCGGCAGGGGGAGATTCAAATCCTGGGTCTATCTCTTGAGCCAATAGTCTCACCTGTCCACAGGCATGTTATTTTCCATCTAAATTCTATCTTCTCAGACTTCTCATACTAGGGTCTTGCTTTCATTCAGGCACACTCTATAAACTTAAAACCACTTCGTGACAAGTGGGCGGCAATCGTCCGGTGGATCATTCTGTTGAGATCAATTCTGTGATCTACATTCATAGATTGTCTCTAGGAAGTTTCTGAGAATAGAATTTCTTTAAATATCCCCTAGACTTGAGCTACTAGAACTGATCCAGTATAAGTTTTTCCAGGTTACAGTCTAGTAGATTTTTGTGGTATTTTTGATTTATATGACTAAGAGGTAATTGATGGCATACCGACATATTTTTCTTTAACAGGAAGGTAGTTTAGTTTTTGGTAGCTTGTTAACAAAAATTTTTTCAGGTTATTGTTCAGACTTGACGCTAGTCTGAGTTCGGGTTTTTGGAACAGCGGTGAAAGAGGGAGTATTTTATATTACGTAATAGGTTGTTCCTTCTCTTTTCCTTTTCTGTCATTTCTCTGTATTTGTGAACTTACAGCAGTTTACAGGTAAGATGGCGGATATGGCCAAGTTACGAGCTGCCTGGCGAGAGGCTGCTCAGGACATGGGAATGGATAAGGAGGAGACTAAGGCCTACCTGATAAGGGAAACTGATAGGCATATTCAGCGAGAGAAAGAGAAGGAGGACAGGGCAGCCGCCGCAGAAATTGAGGAAAGGCAAAGGGCAGCCGCCGCAGAAGCAGCAAAAGAGGAAAGGATAGCCGCCGCAGAAGCAGCAAAAGAGGAAAGGATAGCCGCCGCAAAAGCAGCAAAAGAGGAAAGGATAGCCGCCGCCGAAGCAGCGAAAGAGGAAAAGGCAGCGGAAAGACAGCACGAACTTGCCCTGCGTTCTCTGGAACTGCAGTACCGAGCTTCGGAAGGCAGTTCGGCTAATGGAGATTCACCCGGAGCAGGAGCGACAGACACCTCAGGAAACGGAGGACCCCGAATGGCCGCCATGAGCTTCCCATTTGACTCGTTCCCTAACGGGAATGAGAAGATTGACGTGTTTTTAGAAAAATTTCAAAGAATGGCAAAGACATACGGGTTGGATGAGAGTTTGTGGTGTCTAAAATTATCACAATACCTCAAAGGTCATGCGTATGAAGTTTACCGCAAGATGCTCCTAGATGACCAGAACAACTTTGAGGCACTGCGAAACGCTTTATTGCAAAGTTTTCAGTGGACTCCACGTAAATGCCAAACCATGTTCAGGGAGAGCAGGCCGGAGAAGGGAGAGAGTTTCGCACAGTTTGCAGAGCGGTGAGAAATTACCTAACCCGGTGGAGGGAACTGTCAGGACTGGCGAAAACGTTTGAAGGGTTGGAGGAGTTAGTTCTGTGTGAACAGGTAAAAGCAAACATGTCCCCCGACTTGAGGCGATATCTGGCGGAGCAGGGAGCCCAACAACTCGATCAGATTATTCTGTTTGCAGAAAGGTACCAGACAGCACAGGCCGAAGTACTGGGACAGAAAACGGAAAAACTCAGACCTGCCAGCCCCAGACAAAGGTAGCTTCATCATCGCAGCGGCTACTTCACCAGCTTATCAGCAACCAGGACCTTCTCGCAAGGAGCCTCATTCTGGTTATAACTTGCGCCCCCAGCAGCATAACAGAGCTTCGACAACAACCTCTCAGGAACCCGCTAGGAACAGAGGAGATAATGAGAGGTATTGCCAGAATTGTAGAACCACCTCCCACTGGGACATCACGGTGCATGAACAAACCCCCAGCTCACCATGCAGCTTGTTTAAGACCGGTGAGATGGACTAAAGGGAATAAATGGGAACCAGTCCAGGCAGAGAAGTTGTTCTCTAACAGTGGACCTGCGGTAGTGAATGGGACAGCCACTACATGTTTGTTTAATAGTGGGCTTACATACCCCCGCATCGTCGCTCGTCATTTGGTGAAACCAGGTCAGTGGACAGGAGAAAATAGTTGAGATTGGTGGCATTTTTGAGAAGAGGTATCTCTCACAGCGTCTGCCCGTAGCCAATATTGAGGTGAAATGCAAGTTTGTGTCTGGCACCATCAAGGCAGCTGTAATGGCACAGCCAGCACATGATTTCATCCTGGGAAGCCCATACTTAGTTTTGGGTAACCCACCACACCGATCCTTGCTAACGCAAGGGGGCCTACTGCAGGCCAGAGAAGTGAAAAGGGGAAAGCCCCAAATCCACGGAGCCCCACGGGAGCTCAAACATCCTTGTCTTGCTATGAGGAGGAGAGACGCCTCTAAAGACAGTGGAATGTTATTTACAGAGGCGTATTCGCCTGTCAGCCCTGTTCAGCCTAAAGGTCAAACAGTGGTGACGCCTCTTACTTCAGAAGTATCTTCTTTGTCGTCGGGAATTAGGCCCCCGATGGTATTACATCTCTCAAGGGAGGGAAATACTGACAAGAAGATTAAACATGTGCACGGTTCTTCAGTCAACCGCAAACAGTTACGCCCTGTTACGGCGATGTCTGGCCAAGCCAGTCAGACTGTTTCAAAACACTGGGAGGTTGCACCAGCTGGTAATCATTATTTACCACGCGCCGCCAGGAAAATTCGTGGGCGAAGGAAACACATGAAAGGGAGGAGGAAGGGCGACCAGTCAGGTTGCAGTCGCCAGGAGGAAATCACCAGGCGTGACCCTCGAAATCCAGTGCTTGCAGAGATTTTCAAGGATATGGAGATGGGCCTGTATGATAATGCTAATTATGACAGTGATTAGATCGAGAGGTAGATCTAGATACGGGCCAGTATGAAACCCAGAGATTTCAGTGATTGAGCACGGTTCCCGTACTTGAAAGGGGGGACTTATGTGACGCTACACTGTAATTCTGACTTTTAACAGGCCCGATTCTGTGGTTCTATTTTGAATTTTCACCAGTTTTATTTTCTTCTGATCACGCGATTTTCCGTTGTTTACGGAAATCGCTATTTTCGGGCCCGCTTTTCCACCATTTTATTTCTTCTCATGTGAATATATCGTGTTCGGTACTTTTGGGAAGGTAAATTAAATGGGTTCGTTTATGATGGTAGGTTTATTTTATTCTAGCATCAGTTTTACTTTCTTCTGATTTTTCGCGATTCCCGTAAAGTTCGTTGTTTACGGAAATAATCGCCATTTCCGGCACGCGATATGACGAGGCCGGAAGCACGCGGCCGGAAGCACGCGGGGTTTGCGTGGGCTGATAGTATTAATTTTTCTAGCGCTCCCATTGGTCCGGGATTTGCGTAGGAAGGGAAATCCGCGTGGGCGGTTGCTCTTGTATATATGGGACAGAAAACGGGGATTCGGTCTCTATGAAAAATAAGTGCCAGCCGTCAGACTACGTAATTTATCGTTCTCCACTGTGGGAAAAACCAGCGATGAATTGGTATGTAAGATTTTATCGTATTATCGTTTTATTCATTAGAGGGTTCTTTGAGAAATTCGCCCTTAGGTAAAGATTAACTTTTCAGTTTTAAAATAAACGATAGCGCCATTAATTACTATTTTTGAAGAACGACGTAATGCAACAGTGTGCTTATTCTTTCTATGATTTTGGCAAAAGATAGGAGTGTGTGGAGTTGTGAGAAACACGTGTGCCATATTTGTAGGACGTTAGGTAAAACCACCATTTATTCCTGTATATTTTCTAATGTAAATTTATGGGGAAATCCCTGGTGTGTTCGTTAATTTTTCTGAGCCTTAAAAATGTGAGAAATATTGTCAGAGGGTTCAGATTTACGTTGTAAATGAATTATACTGCTTAGGGGAGGAAACTATTCCTATAGCGAGATTTAATTTAATAAGAGTAAGCCGGGGAAACTCCTGTGTTAATGGGTAAAAGGATTTCCCTAATTTTGTCAAGTTTGAACACGTGATCGGCCATGCGTAACGGCCATGTAACATGTCAGACGGGTCTGGGCTATTGTTTGTTTTACCTGGCAGATTTTAGTAGAACGAGAGAAGGAGTGTGATTTTAGTGCCACGTGGGATAGTATTATGTATTGTTGTGAAGAACGAGAGAAAGGGGAGAAGAAGTGAGAATGAAGAGACACGTGTATAGAATTATTTTCTGTATCGTATATGTTAGCGATAAGCGATTTTAGAGTGGGTGTACATGAGTCGCTGTTTCTTTTAATTTCAGCGAGTCACGGCGTAAACAGTGGGGAGCATAATTTTGTCAAATAAAATTATCCACGGCAAAAGACATATCTCAGGGTCAGAGTACTCGAGTATCGTCAGGAGCAAAAGAAAATTACCCTATGGTCTCGGGCAGTGAAGTCCCTATGCTTCAGCTGGACCGAGGTTTATTTATCATACAGCCGAGAGCATCGCTATTATAGTCTCTAGCAACGGCAGGTGGCCGGGAGACTAGTTTCATTTTGTACAGCCTGAAATCAAGGCTGTGTTTTTTCCTCTAACTCCGGAGCGGGTTAAAAGAGGGAAGCTATTCAGCAGCAGAGAAGTTTTGTCTACAGTTAATCAAGTCCCTCATGCTTGATATCCGAACATCGTCATCACCAAAATCAGGAACAGGTGACAGGGTTACCATACCTAGGTCCTGATAGAAATCAAGAGAAGAGCGTAACGGAGACGCCGCATCATCAGCCCTCGAGTGTTAGAGAGACACTGAGATCAAGAGAGAAAGATAGAGAAGGAGGGAGAAAATAGACAGGACCAGTAGGGTCTGTTCAGTATCCATTGGACGGATAGACACTGAGTCTGCGTTTGAAAAACCAAGTCTATTAATTTTAGCATTTCTTGTGGTGTAGTTATCAGCGCCTATCGCCTAACTGGTAGAAAGCTGTGTAGCCGTTCGTTGAGGAAGAGTCACCAGGACTAAGACAGAAATTTATTAGTGTTAGAGAGTGGAGGCTAAAAGTTGACAGCCCCACCAAAGTAGATTTGGTTTAAATCACTAACCATTTTTATTGTTCCTCAGCAGGGTGACAGGAAGAGTGAATGTGATTTGGGGTTTTTTTTTTGTTGAGTGTCTCTCAATTTAATTGTTACCTTGATTTTTCCAGGCCGTGCAACAGTGCACGCTATTGACTGACTTGATGACGTATGATGCCATTTTTATGTTTTCTTGTATGTAAATAAATATATACATATATTATTTACTGGATCAGTTTCTATTCTTTACTATACTTACTCTATGTTGTCTGTATAGTGGTGTTTGTGGTCGTAATTATACACCTTATCTCCTTGTGTTTCAAGGCAGTCAGAGGTGGGGAGACTATAGCCATTTTTTTTTAGTCACGAAGCGGCAGGGGGAGATTCAAATCCTGGGTCTATCTCTTGAGCCAATAGTCTCACCTGTCCACAGGCATGTTATTTTCCATCTAAATTCTATCTTCTCAGACTTTCTCATACTAGGGTCTTGCTTTCATTCAGGCACACTCTATAAACTTAAAACCACTTCGTGACAAGTGGGCGGCAATCGTCCGGTGGATCATTCTGTTGAGATCAATTCTGTGATCTACATTCATAGATTGTCTCTAGGAAGTTTCTGAGAATAGAATTTCTTTAAATATCCCCTAGACTTGAGCTACTAGAACTGATCCAGTATAAGTTTTTCCACAGGTTGCAGTCTAGTAGATTTTTGTGGTATTTTTGACTTATATGACTAAGAGGTAATTGATGGCATACCGACATATTTTTCTTTAACAGGAAGGTAATTTAGTTTTTGGTAGCTTGTTAAAAAAAATTTTTCAGGTTATTGTTCAGACTTGACGCTAGTCTGAGTTCGGGTTTTTGGAACAGCGGTGAAAGAGGGAGTATTTTATATTACGTAATAGGTTGTTCCTTCTCTTTTCCTTTTCTGTCATTTCTCTGTATTTGTGAACTTACAGCAGTTTACAGGTAAGATGGCGGATATGGCCAAGTTACGAGCTGCCTGGCGAGAGGCTGCTCAGGACATGGGAATGGATAAGGAGGAGACTAAGGCCTACCTGATAAGGGAAACTGATAGGCATATTCAGCGAGAGAAAGAGAAGGAGGACAGGGCAGCCGCCGCAGAAATTGAGGAAAGGCAAAGGGCAGCCGCCGCAGAAGCAGCAAAAGAGGAAAGGATAGCCGCCGCAGAAGCAGCAAAAGAGGAAAGGATAGCCGCCGCAAAAGCAGCAAAAGAGGAAAGGATAGCCGCCGCCGAAGCAGCGAAAGAGGAAAAGGCAGCGGAAAGACAGCACGAACTTGCCCTGCGTTCTCTGGAACTGCAGTACCGAGCTTCGGAAGGCAGTTCGGCTAATGGAGATTCACCCGGAGCAGGAGCGACAGACACCTCAGGAAACGGAGGAACCCGAATGGCCGCCATGAGCTTCCCATTTGACTCGTTCCCTAACGGGAATGAGAAGATTGACGTGTTTTTAGAAAAATTTCAAAGAATGGCAAAGACATACGGGTTGGATGAGAGTTTGTGGTGTCTAAAATTATCACAATACCTCAAAGGTCATGCGTATGAAGTTTACCGCAAGATGCTCCTAGATGACCAGAACAACTTTGAGGCACTGCGAAACGCTTTATTGCAAAGTTTTCAGTGGACTCCACGTAAATGCCAAACCATGTTCAGGGAGAGCAGGCCGGAGAAGGGAGAGAGTTTCGCACAGTTTGCAGAGCGGGTGAGAAATTACCTAACCCGGTGGAGGGAACTGTCAGGACTGGCGAAAACGTTTGAAGGGTTGGAGGAGTTAGTTCTGTGTGAACAGGTAAAAGCAAACATGTCCCCCGACTTGAGGCGATATCTGGCGGAGCAGGGAGCCCAACAACTCGATCAGATTATTCTGTTTGCAGAAAGGTACCAGACAGCACAGGCCGAAGTACTGGGACAGAAACGGAAAAACTCAGACCTGCCAGCCCCAGACAAAGGAGCTTCATCATCGCAGCCGGCTACTTCACCAGCTTATCAGCAACCAGGACCTTCTCGCAAGGAGCCTCATTCTGGTTATAACTTGCGCCCCCAGCAGCATAACAGAGCTTCGACAACAACCTCTCAGGAACCCGCTAGGAACAGAGGAGATAATGAGAGGTATTGCCAGAATTGTAGAACCACCTCCCACTGGACATCACGGTGCATGAACAAACCCCCAGCTCACCATGCAGCTTGTTTAAGACCGGTGAGATGGACTAAAGGGAATAAATGGGAACCAGTCCAGGCAGAGAAGTTGTTCTCTAACAGTGGACCTGCGGTAGTGAATGGGACAGCCACTACATGTTTGTTTGATAGTGGGCTTACATACCCCAGCATCGTCGCTCGTCATTTGGTGAAACCAGGTCAGTGGACAGGAGAAATAGTTGAGATTGGTGGCATTTTGAGAAGAGGTATCTCACAGCGTCTGCCCGTAGCCAATATTGAGGTGAAATGCAAGTTTGTGTCTGGCACCATCAAGGCAGCTGTAATGGCACAGCCAGCACATGATTTCATCCTGGGAAGCCCATACTTAGTTTTGGGAAACCCCACCACACCGATCCTTGCTAACGCAAGGGGGCCTACTGCAGGCCAGAGAAGTGAAAGGGGAAAGCCCCAAATCCACGGAGCCCCACGGGAGCTCAAACATCCTTGTCTTGCTATGAGGAGGAGAGACGCCTCTAAAGACAGTGGAATGTTATTTACAGAGGCGTATTCGCCTGTCAGCCCTGTTCAGCCTAAAGGTCAAACAGTGGTGACGCCTCTTACTTCAGAAGTATCTTCTTTGTCGTCGGGAATTAGGCCCCCGATGGTATTACATCTCTCAAGGGAGGGAAATACTGACAAGAAGGAAACATGTGCACGGTTCTTCAGTCACCCGCAAACAGTTCCGCCCTGTTACGGCGATGTCTGGCCAAGCCAGTCAGACTGTTTCAAAACACTGGGAGGTTGCACCAGCTGGTAATCATTATTTACCACGCGCCGCCAGGAAAATTCGTGGGCGAAGGAAACACATGAAAGGGAGGAGGAAGGGCGACCAGTCAGGTTGCAGTCGCCAGGAGGAAATCACCAGGCGTGACCCTCGAAATCCAGTGCTTGCAGAGATTTTCAAGGATATGGAGATGGGCCTGTATGATAATGCTAATTATGACAGTGATTAGATCGAGAGGTAGATCTAGATACGGGCCAGTATGAAACCCAGAGATTTCAGTGATTGAGCACGGTTCCCGTACTTGAAAGGGGGGACTTATGTGACGCTACACTGTAATTCTGACTTTTAACAGGCCCGATTCTGTGGTTCTATTTTGAATTTTCACCAGTTTTTTTTTCTTCTGATCACGCGATTATCCGTTGTTTACGGAAATCGCTATTTTCGGGCCCGCTTTTCCACCATTTTATTTCTTCTCATGTGAATATATCGTGTTTGGTTTTTTTTTGGGTAGGTAAATTAAATGGGTTCGTTTATGATGGTAGGTTTATTTTATTCTAGCATCAGTTTTACTTTCTTCTGATTTTTCGCGATTCCCGTAAAGTTCGTTGTTTACGGAAATAATCGCCATTTCCGGCACGCGATATGACGAGGCCGGAAGCACGCGGCCGGAAGCACGCGGCCGGAAGTGCGTGGGTTGATAGTATTAATTTTTTTAGCGCTCCCATTGGTCTGCGATTTGCGTAGGAAGGGAAATCCGCGTGGGCGGTTGCTCTTGTATATATGGGACAGAAAACGGGGATTCGGTCTCTATGAAAAATAAGTGCCAGCCGTCAGACTACGTAATTTATCGTTCTCCACTGTGGGAAAAACCAGCGATGAATTGGTATGTAAGATTTTATCGTATTATCGTTTTATTCATTAGAGGGTTCTTTGAGAAATTCGCCCTTAGGTAAAGATTAACTTTTCAGTTTTAAAATAAACGATAGCGCCATTAATTACTATTTTTGAAGAACGACGTAATGCAACAGTGTGCTTATTCTTTCTATGATTTTGGCAAAAGATAGGAGTGTGTGGAGTTGTGAGAAACACGTGTGCCATATTTGTAGGACGTTAGGTAAAAACCACCATTTATTCCTGTATATTTTCTAATGTAAATTTATGGGGAAATCCCTGGTGTGTTCGTTAATTTTTCTGAGCCTTAAAAATGTGAGAAATATTGTCAGAGGGTTCAGATTTACGTTGTAAATGAATTATACTGCTTAGGGGAGGAAACTATTCCTATAGCGAGATTTAATTTAATAAGAGTAAGCCGGGGAAACTCCTGTGTTAATGGGTAAAAGGATTTCCCTAATTTTGTCAAGTTTGAACACGTGATCGGCCATGCTTAACGGCCATGTAACATGTCAGACGGGTCTGGGCTATTGTTTGTTTTACCTGGCAGATTTTAGTAGAACGAGAGAAGGAGTGTGATTTTAGTGCCACGTGGGATAGTATTATGTATTGTTGTGAAGAACGAGAGAAAGGGGGAGAAGAAGTGAGAATGAAGAGACACGTGTATAGAATTATTTTCTGTATCGTATATGTTAGCGATAAGCGATTTTAGAGTGGGTGTACATGAGTCGCTGTTTCTTTTAATTTCAGCGAGTCACGGCGTAAACAGTGGGGAGCATAATTTTGTCAAATAAAATTATCCACGGCAAAAGACATATCTCAGGGTCAGAGTACTCGAGTATCGTCAGGAGCAAAAGAAAATTACCCTATGGTCTCGGGCAGTGAAGTCCCTATGCTTCAGCTGGACCGAGGTTTATTTATCATACAGCCGAGAGCATCGCTATTATAGTCTCTAGCAACGGCAGGTGGCCGGGAGACTAGTTTCATTTTGTACAGCCTGAAATCAAGGCTGTGTTTTTTTCCTCTAACTCCGGAGCGGGTTAAAAGAGGGAAGCTATTCAGCAGCAGAGAAGTTTTGTCTACAGTTAATCAAGTCCCTCATGCTTGATATCCGAACATCGTCATCACCAAAATCAGGAACAGGTGACAGGGTTACCATACCTAGGTCCTGATAGAAATCAAGAGAAGAGCGTAACGGAGACGCCGCATCATCAGCCCTCGAGTGTTAGAGAGACACTGAGATCAAGAGAAAAAGATAGAGAAGGAGGGAGAAAATAGACAGGACCAGTAGGGTCTGTTCAGTATCCATTGGACGGATAGACACTGAGTCTGCATTCGTAAAACTAAGTCTATTAATTTTAGCATTTCTTGTGGTGTAGTTATCAGCGCCTATCGCCTAACTAGTAGAAAGCTGTGTAGCCGTTCGTTGAGGAAGAGTCACCAGGACTAAGACAGAAATTTATTAGTGTTAGAGAGTGGAGGCTAAAAAGTTGACAGCCCCACCAAAGTAGATTTGGTTTAAATCACTAACCATTTTTATTGTTCCTCAGCAGGGTGACAGGAAGAGTGAATGTGATTTGGGGTTTTTTTTTGTTGAGTGTCTCTCAATTTAATTGTTACCTTGATTTTTCCAGGCCGTGCAACAGTGCACGCTATTGACTGACTTGATGACGTATGATGCCATTTTTATGTTTTCTTGTATGTAAATAAATATATACATATATTATTTACTGGATCAGTTTCTATTCTTTACTATACTTACTCTATGTTGTCTGTATAGTGGTGTTTGTGGTCGTAATTATACACCTTATCTCCTTGTGTTTCAAGGCAGTCAGAGGTGGGGAGACTATAGCCATTTTTTTTAGTCACGAAGCGGCAGGGGGAGATTCAAATCCTGGGTCTATCTCTTGAGCCAATAGTCTCACCTGTCCACAGGCATGTTATTTTCCATCTAAATTCTATCTTCTCAGACTTTCTCATACTAGGGTCTTGCTTTCATTCAGGCACACTCTATAAACTTAAAACCACTTCGCGACACGGTGATATCACTAGTCAGCAACCCTGAGCAGTCTATCGCTTTAAGCAGTCAACACCTCGTCAGCGCCTGAACAGCATAACGCAACTTCACAACCAGGTGAACGAACAGCCTAGTAATCTCTTGGACTGTAGCTCAACTGAATCAAATTCTCCAGTTGGTAATCCCTACCTACTGGGACACCCAGGAGAAGTCCAAGCAGATAAGTCTACGTAAAACCCAGGCCAAAATCAGAATTCACTTATCCAAGAAATAGCCATAGGAATAAACTTTCGTCAGTGAGGAAAATAGCCTCTTATTCTTATCTGAACCAAAGACACTGACAGTTCTAAATTTCCTAGTATTTCTTTTTTTCAACGTATATGTCAACATTGATTTTTATCTTCCACTGTAATTAAAGTAATTATGTACATTCTGTAACTCACCATCATTCTGAGTTTGACTTAGTAGATTGTATGTTCTGTTCAGAAAAACATTCTCAACCCTCTTTGTATTACTTGTTACTACTAGTTCATCTTCAAAAAGATTTGAGTAAGAAAGAGTTAGTCGTCGCCAGAAAAATACAATAGTTGGCAGTCTAAAGGTGAGAGAATCACTGACACCAACCTGTGCCCTTCTGCAGGGCCGGATTAAGCTAGTGCGGGGCCTGTAGCATATGTTAAGAAAGGGGCCCTATATTTTAAAAAAAAACAATAAAACAACACAAACATATTTGAACACTTACATTTTTAATTTGCATAGTAATTATCATTATCAATTAATTCGTGCTTGTAATCCTATAAACTTGCCACTGATGTTGCTGGCGTTGTCATAACTTTGACCACGGCAGTCTTTAATATCAATATCATTTGCCTTTAAAAAATTAAGTAGACTTTTAGTAAGCTGTTCAGCACTATGACCTTCCATATCCAAAAATGTCACAAATCTTTCAACTGGTCCAGATGGCAAAACATAGCGCAGAGTCAAAGTCAGCTGGTCCATATTAGATATATCTGGAGTAGAATCCAATGAAACGGAACAATACTTGTATTTCTTCACTTCACAGAGAATGTGATCCAGTATGCTGTATCCAATCAGATTGATGAATTCCTCACACGTTGTTTTAGATAGATATGATGTATGTCCAAATCCTTTGTTTGCATGAGTACTTATATGCTCTGCCAGAAAAGGGTCAAACTTGGCCAGTAATTCTAACAACCCTAAGTAATTCCCGTTATAAGGGTACCCAACAATTTCATCACTGCCACGAAATGAAAGGCCTCGTTCTGCTAAAAACTTCACAACTTCAATTATTCGCTCTAGAAGTTTGTGCCAATACTTTTCTTGAATGTCCATTTGTTTCACAAGATGGGAATCGACACGTTCACCTTTGTTTTTACGCATCAACAGTGAAATTACAAATTAAAGCTTGTCTATGTGAGGAGCTTTCTTCATGTCGACGCAATAGATTGCTTGCATTTTTCCAGTCATTAAACCCTTCCACAGTAAACTTTGATGAACATCTGAACTCATAAGCTTGCATGGGAAACAGAATAGGCGCCCTTTACTTTCTGAATAGCATAACCATTTTCTTGCATGTTGCTTGTTTGTAAGTTTATGAATATGTGTAAAATAAGACTTCTGACAGTATCGAGTTTTCTTTTCAGTGTCATACAATCGCACGGATGAAGAGAAGGCACTATCAACATGTTGACATTTTTCACTTCCCTTGGATATGCAATATTCACGCTCACAGTCATATATATTGTTCGGCCAGTCACCAATATCATTAGAGTACTTCTTTGTTTCACTTATTCTTTCACATTCAGACTCAGTGTATACTGGGTTTTGCTGTATGTTTTATGCTGCACAGCCTGCACTAGTACTAGTTGTTCCTGTACTTCCTGCTTCAGCGGTTAGAGTACCACCACCATGAACATCAAAATATTCTGCCAGCTTACGTGTTTTTGATATCACAAGTTGATCTCTTCTTTCTTTTTCTTCCTTCGCTTTACGTTTTTCACTTCGAGAAGCATAATTACGTCCAATATCTCTGTGTCTACTGCTCATTTTTTGAGTTTTCTAACCTTACAAATCAAGACATTTTAATCAAGATCGAAAGAGAGTGCGAGCACGCCGTATACCTCAATTAAAACAGGAAATTTCCGTTTCCTAAATTCTAGTTTTTATTGTTAATGCAAATTCATTTCACAAAGAACGAAACAAAATTAGAGGGGCAGTCGCCTAGAGCCAAAAAAGTGGCTTCCGTCCAAACGTGACCAAATTTTCAACGCCACTTAAATGGCTTCCATCCGCAAACAGTTAAGATTAAAATAATGAAGAGTCACACTAAATCACCCTCTTATGCTCTTTCTCTCACAATTTCGTGACACCAAATGAAAAGGCGCTAAAGATGGCATAAATCACAAGATCATTGGTTTAACGCTCGTATTTTTTGTTTCTTCTCTCTAACCAGCGGCACTCGAGCTTTCCAGCTCTTTTGGCCCAATGACATGTCATTGCGAGGCTGGTGGGTCAGTGGACTTTCCTTCCAACCCGGTCAGGAGCTTCGCTCCTTCCCATCAACGCTCGTATTAGAAGATGACCAAAAAATTATGTACATATTTATTGGCGCGGGGCCCCTAAAAGCGCGGGGCCCGTAGCATATGCTACTTGTGCTACTACGTTAATCCGGCTCTGCCCTTCTGTTAACTCTTTCCCTCAACACTAGCTCACATCGGTGAAAACTAGTGTATAAAGGTCTATGTGCTTTCTACACATCTTCCTTACTATACAAAACTCTTTATGCGACAATTGAATTCTCATTCAACGTCAATTGGAGTGCACCATCAAATATATCTGCGACATCGAGGAGACTTTAAAAAAAAAAAAAAGACAAGCAAAAAAAATTAATAATAATAATCGAGCTTGCTTTGATCTGCCACTTTCTTTTTCACACCGAGAAGCACATGGTAGCAATTAATATCTTGTTACAGATTACCGTAGAACTGCATTATACAAGGGGATTGACATAAGTCTTGGACCTGACCATGAAGGAGTCACAGGAGGAAGATGAAACTTGGCACATTTAAAGTTCATCATATTTGCACTGAATGTGTGAAGTACGCGTTTGTTTCTTCAATGGGTTTTCCCGCTACGATGCACGGCGCAATGTACCATATTGACCGGATCTGTTGCTCCAAAGATTTGACAAAACAATGGAAAAGAAAGAGGCCAGAGCTGTGATAAAATTTCTGATGTTTCAAGGAAAAACACCTACAGAAATACACAGGGAGATGGAACCAGTGTTTCGTGATTCTTGTCCTTCATATACTTCGGTAAAAAAACTGGTGTCAACAGTTTAAGTGCGGCCGCTCAAATGTTGCTGATCTGCCAAAATCTGGTAGACCAGCCTCAGAGTGCAATGATGAAAATGCAACAAAAGTAAAGAAAATCATTGACCAGGATCGAAAAATGACAATTGTGGAGATAGCTGGTAGAGTAAAACTAAATTAAAGAACAGTTTATAGAATTTTACACAACAGACTGAACATGAGAAAAGTGTGTGCACACTGGGTTCCGCGACTATTGACACGTGAACAGAAGCAAACGAGGGTAAATTGCTGTCAACAGTTGCTCAAAAAGTGTCAGTCAAAAAATTCTGTGGAGACCATGGTGACAGTAGATGAGACTTGGGTACACCATTATGACCCCCGAATCCAAAATTGCCAGCATGCAATGGAAAAACCCGGGCTCCCCAACACCTGTCAAGCCGAGAGCGCAGAAAACTGCAGGAAAAGTGATGCTGACTGTTTTTTTTGGGACGGCAAAGGTGTCCTTTTGAAAGATTATCTACCTCGTGGCAACACAGTTAATGGACAGTACTGTGCAGATCTTCTCACCAAACTAAGAAAGGTTGTGACCAGGAAACGAGGGATAACGCGCACTCAAAATCTTCCTTTGCTTCAAGACAACGCGCCCTCTCACAAAGCACGGCTTGTGCAGCTAGCAGCCGACGATTTGAATATTGAAATTCTTCCACACCCACCATATTCTCCAGATTTGCTCCATCAGACTTTTTTCTACTCCCAAATCTTAAAAAACAGCTAAAAGGAAATCATTTTGACAGCGATGAAGAGGTTATACTGGCATGTGATGACTGGTTAAGTTTGAAAAATAGGGTGTTCTACTCCCACGGTCATTTCAAGGTCAAGCAGAGATGGCAGAAGTGTGTCAATTCAGATGGTGGCTATATTGAAAATGAATAAACACTATACAAAATTTCAGCTCTCTGTGACATGTCCTTCATGGTCAGGTCTGTAGCAAGATCTGTAAGATAATAGCTAAAATTCAGTAAGATTTTAGTCCTATGATAATAAATACACCTAGCCCGCATGTGTCTGACGGTTGGCATCTTCGACGCCAGCAACACTGCCTTTTGTGCAGTGCTATAAATTAACGACTGTCAGTGATAAAACTGAAAATCTAAACGCAAATGAATATAGTAATAAAAATTATATATTCGTGTAGCTTAGTGTATTCTGAGCACAAATATGTTTTAATATTAATGGTAGTCAAATTATTAGCCAAGTTATTGAGAAAATACTATTTGACTGGAAACGCGTAGACGAACGGACAGTTGTCCTTGCTCGTTAACTGTAACGTTATTGGGAACGATAGTTTGAAAGGATGCATAGGAGTAATTCGAATCTGATTGGAGGGTATAGGAGGATAGACAGAGAGTATTGGTTGGGCAGAAAAGATAAAATCTATATTTAGAAAAATCACTCCTAGAAGTGTGAAGTAGTGTTTTTCTTTTTAAATTTTTGAAAATTGAAATGCTAGACCCTCGCTGTGATTGGGCCGGTCTAGGCATATTGGCAAAAAGCGTTTACAGCTCAGCCCCAGTTGAAAAGAAATATGTTAGAAGCAAGCTGCGTTGTCCTCAGCAGTACCAAGTGTGTTATTAACCTTTGGCAGTCTGAACAGAAGGCAAAGCTGAACTTAAACTACTATTTATGCTAAAGCCAGTCAACTTACGTTTGTGATATTTCTTTGAATTGTGAGGTTTTTATTGTTTTGGTACAGTGAAGGTACCAGAACCCTGGTGGCGTTACTGCAGCATACTAAAGTAACCTGTTGATTTGACCCTGAGGTCTAGTTACTGCACCAGGAACCTTGTCAGCTTGGTCGTGCCAGAGAACATACGAGAATGACAGCACCATCTATTGTGTAGATAAGTGACATCTGTGTCGGCACGCAGAGTCCATCCACTATAGAACATACAATAAATTGTTTGCAATAAAATTTCAAGATACTTTTAAAAGAGAAAGAGGGAATGATGACAGTACCCCACCCATATCTTTAATTACCAGTGTCATTAACTTAGAGAACATAGATACACATAATTTGATTGTCTTATTATTAATTGAATGGACAGAAGATCCATTGGGGTATTTAAATTGTTGTAAATACATTCATAATATCAATTTTGGTTGTTGGACCTGATTCAGAAAATTCTGATCAGGCCAAATAAATTGTAAAAATCCATTTTACCTAAATTTTAACACAGACTTCTATAAGATATATTTCTTAGAGTGTTAGTAAATAAATGTGTTTGTAGTGCTTGTACTTACACTACATCATACACTCATAACCCTAGACATATAGACGTAGCTAACATACATATTAGTCAAGAATAAGTCTGATTGAGGTCGTAAGGTGGTAGCAGAAAGGTGTTCTGATAACTCACCCCAACATTTATTATAATCAGGAACCTTCACAGCTGACCTCAGTCAGTACAATAGGAATAACATCTTTTTAACACCAAATCCACCACATATATTGGTAGGCTCGTCTGGGATCTGAATTTTTCACATATATTGGGGTCTCCTGTTCCGGGATTTTAACTTTTCACTGGGTAAAACTTCCCCTAAAATTGTATGGGAATCTCATAAAATAATATTAAAAGTATTTTGTGAAATAGTGGATGAACTGTTAGTGCTTAGTGTTGTTGGCATATTAGAGTTATTAAGTTACCTTAGTATATTGCTAACCTTAATTGAGATAATATGGCTGATTTAGCTAAGTTCAGATCTGCGGCTGTGCAGACTGCCAGGGAGATGAATATAGAGGGTCACGTCTTGATTGACTATGTCACCTCAGAATGTGATAAGTATATTGCTAGGGAAGAACATAGGTTAGCTGATGAAAGGAGAATGCAGTTAGAAGATGCTAGAGAGAGAGGGAAATTAAAAGGATGCAAATTGAAGCTGAGAAGGAGGCTAGGGCCTTAGAGGCTGATAGAGAGGCTAAGAGATTGGAGGCTGAAGAAAAACGACAGCAAAGGGAAGCAGAAGAAAAGATATTGGCTGCCGAGAGGGAAGCAGAAGACAAAAGATTACAGAGGGAGCATGAGCTGTGATTAAGGGAGTTAGAATTGCAAGGCCATGCTCCTGACTATGGTCACATCCCCTCTACCTCTGATGCTATGGCTAGTCAGGGGGCCTCTAACTCAGCTATGGGTTTTCATTTAGACTATTTTGTTGAGAAAGACGATGACATAGAAAGTTTTCTAGGTAGGTTTGAACTTTTGGCTACCACATATGGGTTAGAGAGAGAGAGGTGGAGCCTAAAGTTATCCCAGGGTCTCAGGGGAACAGCTTATGAAGTTTTTGCCAAAATGAGCAGGGATGACCAAGACAATTATGACATGTTAAAGCAGGCTCTATTATTAAGATACGAAAAGAATGGTGAATTTTACAGGAAGAAGTTTAGAAATGCCAAGCTACTGTCGGGTGAGACCTATCACCAGTTCTCTGCACGTTTAGAGACGTACTTGGAGAAATGGACTGCTCTGGGGAAAACCCAAGATCTTAAGGAAATGATCCTTATTGAGCAATTAAGAGAGTCCATGGCTCCAGACTTGAGAAAGTTTCTCACGGAACAAGGTGCAGAGAGGCTGGGTGAGTTACTAAATGTCACTGAGAAGTATCAGGCAGCCCAGGCATAGGTAGCTGGCATTAAAAAGAAACACGTAGATAATGGTATGGCTCCACAAAACTTTAACAGATTTGACAACAAAGATCAAGGTAACAAAGGTAGGCACAATTTTGATAGACCACGCAATGACTATAAAAATAAAAACCCACAATTTAATGACAGAAGGTATGATGAAAGAAAACCTTTTCATCAAGGTAGATTATATTGTAAACATTGTAAGAAGGAAGGACATGATATTAAATTTTGTAAAAATAAACCTGCTGGATTTGCTGCTATGAAGTTGGGGAGAAAGGAAGAAAAGGACAAACCTACTGGCAGCAGGAATCTTATCACCCCCCAGTTTGTGAGGATGTTGTATGCAATGGAGTCACCATTAGGTGCCTGTATGATACAGGTTTGGATTTTGATTCTGTTGTAAGTTCGCAATTGGTGAAACCCGATCAGTATACCACAGAAACAGTGGAGATACAAGGGGCAACCAAGGACATACCACTTATGAAACTTCCCATTGCCAGGATAACGGTGAAAACTCGCTATGTGGAAGGTGTAATCAGAGCAGCAGTGATCGACGCACCCATATACCCTTTGATATTGGGGTGTCGCTATGTCTTCTTGGGGGATCCCAAGAGACCTGTGGTCTTGGCAGCGGTCCAGACCCGTTCACAATCCAGAAAGGAAGAAGATGAGCCAATAAACACTCATCCAGAGGAGATGAGGAAGGCACAGGCTGAAGATGGGTCACTCAAGCCTTGTTTTAAAAAACTACCTAAAAGCCACACACTTCCAAACAAAGGGGATTATTATATGAAGAATAAATTGTTGTATAGGAAGACTGGGAATGGAACAACTGGCCATGGACAGCTGGTACTTCCTACTTCATATAGGGAGAGAGTGTTGGAATTAGGACATGCAATTCCCTTCAGTGGTCACATGGGGATTAGCGCAACAGGACAGCGTATAGCTTGTCATTATTTCTGGCCAGGGATAACGGAAGATATCAAAAGATATGTAAAATCCTGTCCAGAATGCCAGAGAGTAGCTCCAAAGCATTGGACTGCTCCAACAAGTCTAGGGGAAATGCCCATAGTAGGAACACCTTTTGAGAGAGTTGCAGTGGATATTGTGGGACCTCTCACTCGGACCAAGAGGAGGAACAGTTACATCCTTACTCTGGTGGACATCTGCTCTATGTGGGGAGAGGTGGTAGCCCTGTCGTCAATTGATTCGAAACATGTGGCAGAGGCATTACTCACTATATTCACAAGGTTAGGATTCCCGCATCAAATCTTGACTGATAATGGCTCACAGTTCAAGGGGAAACTAACGGAAGAAGTTTTTAGGTTGTTTCAAGCCAAGCACTTTCATTGTAGTCCGTATCACCCCCAAGGGAACGGCCAGGTAGAGAGGTTCAATGGGACTCTCATTTATATCCTGAGAAAGCTGGCACATGAGAAACCTGATACATGGGACCAATACCTGCCCGCTGCGTTGTTTGCGTATCGGGAAGTTCCTCATAATTCAACCGGGATGGCACCCGCAACACTGTTACTTGGGAGGCCAATAAAAGGTCCACTAGAAGCACTGTTAAGGACGTTTACAGATGAGAAGGCAGAAGAGAATGTTACCTCATCATATCAATATGTGAATGAACTGACCACTCGTTTAAAAACTAGTTGGAAACTGGCAAATTATAATTTGAGACAAGCCAGGAAAAAGCATGCTGCTTATTTTAATAAAAAAGCGAAGGATAGAGAGCTTGCTGTAGGGGAGAAGGTGCTTCTTCTACTGCCAGGCAGCAGCAATAAACTTCAGATCGGATGGCAAGGGCCATATACAGTTTTGGAAAAGGTATCCAGAACAAATTATAAGATAGACAGAAAGGGAAAGGAAAAAGTCTATCATGTGAACCTTTTGAAAAAATATCTGGACAGACAAATCCAGGAAGGAACACACCTAATGGCCTTGTCTATCGCAACCGAAATGAAAAATGACCCTCTCACCTCATTCGAATATCCACTGAAAACCAGTGAAACGTTTGCACAGGTGAAGATCAGTAATCACCTGACAAATTGACAGAGGGAGAAGGTTCAACAGGTCCTTGAGAAACATACAGATGTGTTAACGGATAAACCGGGGCACACAAATTTGTTGGAATATGATATGAAACTACTAGACCCAGCACCTATCTGTATGAGGCCCTATTCTATTCCTTTCGCTAAGGAAAAAGCTTTGAAAGAGGAGATAGATTATTTGTTACAAGAAGGGATTATTTCTCACAGTGAGTCTCCTTATAGTTCCTGTGTGGTTTTGTTGCGGAAACCATCGGGAGAACATAGACTGTGCATAGATTACAGGAAACTGAATGCTGTCACAGAAGGTCAGGTGGATCCATTACCTGGTACAACTCAACTATTTGCCAGGCTGAACAAGGCAAAATATTTCTCTAAGGCGGATCTTAGCAAAGGCTATTACCAACTTCCAGTAAAGCCTGAGGTTCGATCTTATTTAGCCTTTAGCACCTCGGAAGGTCATTATGAGTTCAACATGTTACCGTTTGCGTTGAAAAATGCCCCGAGTGTGTTTTCTAGGATGATGCGAAAATTATTGGATCCCCTGAAAAATCCATGTATTTCGAATTTTATGGATGATATCCTCATTGCTACGGAAACATTTGAGGAACACGTTAACTCTTTGAATATGCTGTTTGATAGACTCAGAGCACCTAGGCCACAAACAAAGAAAGATGTGATCTTTCGTGTGGATTGGGTTTCTTACATTAAACATTTTAAACTCTATATGTGTGACGGAAACTCGCCAAAGGTCAACCTGATACAATAATTGGTCCGCACAGTGTGAACTGGCTTACCAGGAGTTAAAAGAAAAACTCACAAGCAGGCCAGTATTGCAATTGCCTGACTTGAATCAAGAATTTATCGTGAGAAGTGACGCAAGCAATGTGGGCCTAGGCGCTACATTGTTGCAAAGGTCCTCCTCACAAGATGGTGAATTAAACCCAGTCGCTTATGCAAGCCGCAAGTTGAACAAGGCAGAAAAAAATTATTCAACAAGTGAAAAGGAGTGTCTCGCTTTGATATGGGCTATAAAAAAAATTCCAGATTTATTTTTATGGCAGGACATTTGTGGTCCAAACGGATCATTCACCTCTCGTATTCTTATCACAGGCCAAGCATGAAAATTCCAGATTATTGAGATGGTCATTATTATTGCAGCCATACTCATTTCTGATTGAATATATTCCCGGCCCTCAGAACGTAGGTGCAGACTTTTTGAGTAGACATCCTTATGATGAAAATCAAAAACACGAGTAGGACTTCATTTGAGCTAAGTTATCTCACAGGTTATAACCTGCAATGGATGCATGTTTTAGGAAGGGAGGTGTGTAGCAAGATCTGTAAGTCAATAGCTAAAATTCAGTAAGATTTTAGTCCTATGATAATAAATAAACCTAGCCCACATGTGTCTGACGGTTGGCATCTTCAACGCCAGCAACACTGCCTTTTGTGCAGTGCTAAAGCCTATAGAACGATCCCACAGTAAAAATCTAACACGCGTTTTAGTTTCGGTTTTGAAAACGTACTATTAATATTTTGCCAGATCTGCTGCATACACAATGCAGCCTAGCCTTATAATTATCGATTTGTTAGAAATGTAACGCCAAACTGCTGTCTGAAGTAACGTAATCTGTCAACAGTAACGCAAAATTTGGTAGTCTTTTGGACTTTTTCTAAGTAGCAATAATGAGACGACTGTAATACATTAACGCAAAATGCTACCAACGCATGCCAAAACTCGCGTCGTTCTGCACGCGAGACTAATAATATATACACGCTGTGGCAAAGCTAACGGATATACACACACAGACAGTTTAAATTCTCGACGCGTAGTGTAGTTGTGACGTCACAAAAACAAGTTGGTTTATTTGAAAAATTAAAAAGTGAGACAGAAGGAGGGGGACAAGATGGTAGACTTATGTAAAAAGTTATAATTAACGACTGTCAGTGACAAAACTGAAAATCTAAACGCAAATGAATATAGTAATAAAAATTATATATTCGTGTAGCTTAGTGTATTCTGAGCACAAATATGTTTTAATATTAATGGTAGTCAAATTATTAGCCAAGTTATTGAGAAAATACTATTTGACTGGAAACGCGTAGACGAACGGACAGTTGTCCTTGCTCGTTAACTGTAACGTTATTGGGAACGATAGTTTGAAAGGATGCATAGGAGTAATTCGAATCTGATTGGAGGGTATAGGAGGATAGACAGAGAGTATTGGCTGGGCAGAAAAGATAAAATCTATATTTAGAAAAATCACTCCTAGAAGTGTGAAGTAGTGTTTTTCTTTTTAAATTTTTGAAAATTGAAATGCTAGACCCTCACTGTGATTGGGCCGGTCTAGGCATATTGGCAAAAAGCGTTTACAGCTCAGCGCCAGTTGAAAAGAAATATGTTAGAAGCAAGCTGCGTTGTCCTCAGCAGTACCAAGTGTGTTATTAACCATTGGCAGTCTGAACAGAAGGCAAAGCTGAACTTAAACTACTATTTATGCTAAAGCCAATCAACGTACGTTTGTGATATTTCTTTGAATTGTGAGGTTTTTATTGTTCTGGTACAGCGAAGGTACCAGAACCCTGGTGGCGTTACTGCAGCATACTAAAGTAACCTGTTGATTTGACCCTGAGGTCTAGTTACTGTACCAGGAACCTTGGCAGCTTGGTCGTGCCAGAGAACATACGAGAATGACAGCACCAGCAACATCCCTGCACTTTATTCTCACCAAGAAGTCCCATCCTGATTTCTCATCATGAAGTACATACCATTTAGTGTACACAATGGTGTCATTATCCTCAGCATGATTACTTATTAGATGATTAATTCCCAGCTTTGCTTTTCCATTTCCTCACGCTCTGCACTCCCTGCCAAGGCTGACGATGACTTAATGGTCCAGTTCATACAGGTTTAATATGACAGCATCAGCAAAATAATGAAAATCTAGACAAAAATCCCTTTCACCTACACTTTATTGCAAACTCAAAGATTATACAAGAGTAAACTTAACAGATCATATGATCAACCATGACCAAGTATGACGAAATCTATAAATTATAAATATTGCTTGACTGAAAACAAATATATGAACAATAAATATTGACTTAAAAAGTGTTTAAAAGTATTTCACATGTTATAATAAAATCCTAAACCTGAACAGCTGAACATAGCAGGGCTTACATGATAACCTCCAGCATGAGAATGGAGGTAGAGGCAGCTATTGCAGCCTTAAGGTGTCTGTCTGAAACTTCATTAACAAGAACAGTTATTGTGTCAGACGCTCAGTCCATGCTTCGGAAGGTACAAAATGGATGGCGACGGCATGAATGGAAAACCTCCATAGAAGCCTCAATTCTTCAGGAACTGGTGTGGATCTACTGTCCTGGTCATGCAGGGGTACGTGGCCATGAAAGAGCTGACAGACAGACTAGCTTCAAGAGCACCCATAGAAGGTGCATTGGATATGGATAAAGGAGAGATACTGAGGACAATTAATGATCGCCTATTAGAGAATGACACTGCAATCAATGAATCATCAAGGCTAAGACTGCTGGAGTTTGGCATTAGGTGTAAGACTGGCAGGGATGAACGTAAGAAAGGATGCATCCAGTGTATATACAAGCAGCATGCAACAAGAACAATTATAATTCATACCCTTCAATATTTGTTGAGAGAGACTGAGCACCTGTGGGTATGCCCGGAGTGCAGTGATATCAATATTGATCGACAATAACAATATATCTAAATTTTTTTTTAAATTAATTTTAACAAAATAGCTGAAAAATCAGAAAGTTTACATAATAACCCAGTTAGTTAAGCATATTTTCCCAAATACATCGCAACTGAGTCTAAAAGTGTTAAAAAAAAATTAATTAATGACATGGAATGACACAAATGTAACATTTCAGTATTCAGAAATACTGAGATACTGATATCTCCAGAAATGTTTGTGAAAGACCTTTGCAAAGGTTACAAATTATGAAAAATAAAATTTAGACCATCCCCCGCCATACTTAGTGGAACACAGTAAGATTTTCTTTTTCATACAATAGTATAAAATAATAAATGTTTATGGTTGTGTGAATATATTTTGTAGATATTGAGAACCTTAAGAATAAATATAGTTTGGATTATAATTTTTAACTAAAAACTATAATTTTTCATTTACCAACAATAAAACAAATTCAACAGTCACACTGCATCACCTAGTTCCTGAATGTGACAAATGCAAACAAACTGGTGGAATTCTTCTTCTTCTTTGCTTTTATTATCAATCCAGAAGGTGCATTAGGTCACCATTGCAACTAGTCCCCTTGCAGAAAGCCTGCACCTAAGCATGTCATGTACTCTTTCATTAACTCTTACTATTCGGGAGCTAAAACCGCATTTTTACGCGCTAGTTTAGCTATTGTTACCGTCGCGCGCCACTTCACGGGGCGAGCCGTAAAATTGGTACTAAACCCGCGCCACTTCACGGGGCTTGCCGGATTGTAAGAGTTAAAGTTAGTTAAATTCTACCAAATGAGCTATGGTACTGAACTGCTCCTTTTGTTTAAATGCTGGTTTAAAAATAATAGTTTACCAAGTTTATATGTGAATACAGTTCAGAGTTTAGTGATTCAAATACTTCATGACTCAAATACACAAGCAAAATTACTGTACAATGGAGTACTACCATAAAATCCTATTTATATCTCCCTCAAAATGTAACTAACAAACAGAAATTTATAAAAATGTATAAACCAATTTATAAAAATTAATATCAGGAACATACAGATAAAAGAAATGGCACATATTTGACTAATACTTCACTGCAGGAACATATAAGAAGAATTACATACCTCACTGACGTAATGCTTCACAGGTATATGGATTGCACATATTAGACTAGTATCTTACTGCAGGAATGCTTTACACGTACAATAATTGTACAGATTAGACTAATATCTCACTGCAGGAATGTTTCAAAGGTATAAAGATTGCATAGATTTGGCTATTATCTATCTCACTGTAGTAATGCTTTACAGGTACAAGAATTGCCTATTATACTAATATATTACTGCAGGAATGTTTCATAGGCATGAAGATTGCACAAATTATACTAATATCGTACCACAGGAATGTTTTATAGGTATAAAGATTGCATAGATTAGACTAATATCTCACTGCATGAATGTTTCATAGGTATAACAGACTGCTCACATTATGTTGTACATATATAGGAGTAGATTAAAAAAAGGTCTTTGTTTTTAATTACCACAACACACACAATAAAAACTATCTGTTATACATACTGTTTAGCTGTTTCTGTACATAATCACAGTACATACTGAGACATCCGTCAAAATAATTTATCAGTTTATTTATGCTGATAGTAGCAACTATTTGATGAAAGTTGTGGCAGCCATGTGGGAACTATACTTCTCATTCACATCATCTGCTTTTCAGATAACACCTTAGAACTATTGTTATTATACTCATAATTACAGAAAACCCTGTGTAGTTCTCAGTGGCCTCTGGTGAGACAAAGAATATGTCTACTGATCTCTGAGACATGTCATACTATTATGAGAATGTGCATGAGTCTGGCAACCTCATGATGTAAAACAAATTGCTTCATAAACCATTGCTACAAGAGCTTGTTAATGCACCGTACAAGCTTCCTGCACGGGGACCAGCTCCATGCTCCATAGGGAGTCAAATGGAAAATGATGATGATGAATTACAGAAAAGGAATGATACAAAGCAAATGAAAAACCAAAAATATAGACAACTAATAATTTAAAACAAATTTCAGCCAAACTATTTTTAAAATATGTATACCATTCAGATAAGCTCTAGTAACTAATAAACACATGAACTACCTAAAGAAAAACATGAAAGAAAGACCTAGGCATTACAAGTAAAGTGCTACAAAAACCTTGCCCTCACCATGCAAACAAAGAACATTATTGATAATGGTACACTTTAGCTGAGAATGTTAAGCTTAGATGTTTTTAATTCAAAGTTATAAATTCATCACGAAAAACAAATATGCTGGACAATTTTACTATTTTTCTCTAAAAGTATTCCTCCACCAATCAGAACATGTGCCATAATATGTTGTATCAATTTCAAGTCAATTATGGTTATTATGTGTCTGTCACTTTACTAACCTCTGTCACTTTACTAACCAATCTGTAGCAATATGCCTTTATACCCTTCCCCTGATTTAAACAACTGATTTGTTGATGATAATCTGTTCAGATCTGTCAAGATTCTTGTCATAAATATGAATTATGAGCAGGCTGAATTGATGAATGATAGTGGGATATAATCCCCTTGGCCCTCTATGGTAATGGCTCATTTAGTATGAAGGCCTACTTAGGTGAAAAAGAGAAGATGAATCCTCACTAAGAATAAGAAGATTTCAAGGGTATTCTGGTCTCTGGGACAATTTCCCTTAGGATTCTCAAATAATATGAGAATCCCCACTCCCTGTTAGAAGGAAGACAACAATGATATGATAAAATGCTCACAGCATAAATGATATAAACAAGTGATAAACTAAGATGATGTATTTAGTTTCCTAAATGTAGAAAGTGAGCAGCTGAAGGATAAATAATGTTGGTGACACAATAAATCACTGATGTTAAAAGATAACGACTAATTAATCAACTAATTAATTATTCAAGAGTCACTTGAATGGTGGGGCTGGACTTTGTGAAATATATTGAGCACAATCAACAAAATGAATGTCCTTAGTCTCGCAAATGATTACACAGCACTTGGCGATGATGAACTGGCAATTATACTGCCCACAGCTAATAAAATAAGACATGAACCTATGACACAGTCTGGGACAAGTTATGAGATCTCCGTATGGCTTTTCATTGTGTAGCACAAAAGAATAAAGAGTGAGAAGGGGAAAGTTTGAGATCAGTTGACTGGCAGTGGCAGATGTTAAAGGCTAGAAAAATTAAACTGAAATGATGAGTTTTCCATTTCTTCAACCTCTTTCTAGCTAGATGATAGCAGGAATTTTATAAAGAGCAGTAAAATTGTGGGTTCTGCAGTACTAACTTTTCATTTGAGAAAATCTTAAATGGTAAAACTGTTTTTCATCCTTCCATTTTTTTTCCTCTCACACATAAATATGTAAGCCTCCATGAGTTTATTTAAGCATCTGTTTAGTTTTAAATCCTCTTTCGGCAGCCGCGCTGGTGAAATGGTTACCACACTGCGCTGGCGATCGGGTGATCCAGGTTCAAGCCCGGGCGAGAACATTTGAATGAGTGTCGTTGACCAGGACTTGGACTGGATTAATTCGAGCCCTGGCAAAGACATTTGAAGGAGTGTCATCGACCAGGGACTGGCGGCTCCTGAGCCGACCCAGCTCTAATGGGTACCCTCCGAAGACGGCGAGTATCTGCCTGAATGGCAAATGGACACCTATCAGTGTACAGGGAAAAAATGGATACTCATGTAAAAATCAGTCTCTGGTTAGATATACTAACCGGAGATTCTCGACTCGAGTAATAGCGGGCGTGCGTGAAGAAAAAAACAAAACAATCCTCTTTTAGAGAAGCGGTTAACATTATTCTACTATGTTTAAAAGCTCTTCTTGACATTTAAATATAAGCTTGTTTTCATATCCAAATCTTCTTGTCTTCTTGCAGTTAATTTCTTATTCAAGCAACCCCAGCTTGGTGCTACTTATCTGGCTAAGTCAGTAGCAGTTAATTTCTTATTCAAGCAAACCCAGCTTGGTGCTAC
Source organism: Oreohelix idahoensis (assembly GCA_024509875.1). Lineage (NCBI taxonomy): Eukaryota > Metazoa > Mollusca > Gastropoda > Stylommatophora > Oreohelicidae > Oreohelix > Oreohelix idahoensis. The sequence goes on from JAMPIV010003784.1 coordinate 28,698, forward strand.
TTATCTGGCTAAGTCAGTTCTTCATTTGTCAGGAGTTTAGTGAAATACATCGGCATCATCTTCAAGTTTGTTTCATCCATACTTGCAAACACTGCCTGCACCAACAATTATATTTTATGTTTTTCTACACTGATTTCAGACCTACTTTAAACTATGTGAAAGTGTGAGCATAACAGAAGCTCAGTTCCTGCTAACTGTGTTCGTCATTTTATGAGATACTATCAACCAAGCCACAGCAGTAATTCAACATTCTCTAGTGTAATTGTTTTTCTTTTAAATGAGACATTTCATGAATAACTGAAGGTTAGTCCTTGAAGGTGCAGATGATGCCTTGAAACAATGGTTGCAGATGATGTGATGCTGGCAGGCAAAAACAAAACAGCAAACAGGGACAAATGTGCATAATATTTACAGTGTACAGCTATTTCGGGCAAGTAAGTTCAGGGATGTTTCAACCAATATGTGTCCTTTCTGAACTAAAGAGAGTTATCAGTTTTTGACAATTTGTATATGTTTTATAAGTTTGGCTTTGTTAATGCTTGAATACTGAATTGTTTAGATAACAGAGGAAGCATGCACTACCAAAGGTCAAACCAGGATACATATTACTGAGCATGTGAGTGTGTGTATGTTTGCATACATGCATGTGTATGTACGTGTGTGTATTTATGTGTATATAAATATGTATAAGAAGTAAGATATAGCAATACTCATTTTAAAAAAGTGATTTACAAACAGTATAAACACTTTTTAAATATATCTGTAAATATGTCTGTCTATTGGAATGTCTGATACCATAACAGCGGCATTAAGTAAATATCTAGAACAGGTATGAAATGCACTCAAATGCTGTTACAGGCATGTATAAAATATATGACTAGTAACCTGGCTGTGGAGCAGGAGTAAACATTTTTAAAAAAGCAAGAATTATAATGCATGTTAAATGAAGTGAAAAAGTAGTAGAAAAAACTCATGATAAATAAAGAAAGCACCACTGAGTATACAGCAATGTTAACAGAAGTACTGATGGTTGACGTAAATACAAAACAACAAATTAAAAATTGTATGCAGACCAAAAAAGTCTGATTTGTACAAATGTTTGAACATTATTTAATTAATAGAATTCAAGCAGACAATAAAACCCACTATTCTCTAAAATATATGAAGTAAGGTCTCAGGCTACAAACGAGTTCCATTCTTAAGCATTTTCGTAACCCGTATGTGGATGCAAGCTGGAATTTGTACGTTGTATTATCTGCAGTCAGGCATTTTTTCCCTGAATAAACCCATATCATCTACAGTGAATACTTGTTCAACACAATAACCCCTCTTTCTTATCTTGTTTTTCTTGGATCCTTAGCTGACTGACAAAGCAATCAATTACCATCACACCTAGTGGTGTCTTGCAGGGCAGCAACAAACTGTCTCTACTTTGCTAGGTCGGTGACCATCCTTTGTTCAGAGTCCCAACTCTGGTTCATGCTTTGCATCTCAGCCTTCACAGTTCTGCATCAAGTTTTTATTTGTCAGTCTCTCTTTCATCTTCCTTCTAGAGTCCATAGAATGGCAGTTCTTGTGATTGCATCGGGGTATCTCCTCTGTCTATGTAAAGGGCTGACTTACCTGTCTATGTAAAAAAAGCAATCATGCTATGGAAACAGCAAATTTTTTTCTTATAATCAGCATAAACACCAGGAAATTCAATTTCTGCAGCCATTTCCACATTAGCTGCATCATTTGCCATTTTTGTATGATGTAAATTAGCTCTCAATCTGAAAGAATTAAACCAACTCCTACTAGCACTGAACTTTCACTGTATTCACCTTCCTCCCCTTAACTCTTTGACTCTGGAACAACTCTCAGAGCAGTGGTCAGATCTGACAACTGTGCCAAAACAACTCTCTGAGCGTTGTTTTTAGACTATCACAAATTAAAATTAGGGCACAGTGTGGAAAATAATTGCGGAGTCAAAGAGTTAAGCTGCCTATAAGTTTTCATAAAGCATTATACCCTTCAGCTTAACCAAGTTCTGACTAATCAGGCCCTCAGCAACCCAAGAACATTGCAACCCGAGACCTTGCAGTTTTTACAGTGATAATTCTTTACACGAAAGAAAAAATCCAATTGGTCACAAACAGTAAAGCAAAGTATCTCCCATATTTTGCCATTAAATGTAATGGAGTGATATGTACTCAATTTTATTTTAGCCATATTACACTACCAACTGGTCAGATGTGTTGCAACTGGGTTCCTCATGGGGCATGAACCTGTTCTCCATCAAAAAGTGGGTATGCTGACAGAGGTTCCCAACCTTTTTTGAATGGCAGCATCTTACTAAACCTGCAAGATTACACTTGATAGCAATTAGGATTATATTATTGGTACCATACAAGCACAGTATGTAACATCAACATTCTATGAAACACCTTGTGATCCCTGAAGGCACAGTAGTTGGGAACACTTGTTGTATAGATCTTAAACAGTGGAATTCAAATGACAGGATAAAGCCCAAAAAATAAGCTAACAGATCACTATTATGAGCAATACCATAGCAGCTAAGAGAATAAAACAAACAGGCTATCTCTAATAACCATCAACATCATCAACTGCCAATCTCAACAACGAAGACTGGCTGTAATGGATCTCCAACATCTTCTGTCTCTTGTCTTGACGGTACACTCTGATAGACTCTTTCCAATTCATATCTTGATGTTATCTTCCCACTTATAGTGCTGTCTTCCCCTTGCATGTTTGCCTTCAACTCTCCATTCTATTATGGTCTTCTGCAAGGTGTTATGTCTTTTTATGTGGCAAAAATATTTTTCGTTTTTCTCAGCTAATAATGAAGTTAGAAGCATGAAATTTTGCACACTTTAAATATGGCATGTGCCAATTGTGTGCACTAAATTGCACCGCAACCGGCCAAATAATACGGCTGCCCTAAACCGTTGAAATGGAGCGTGTTAGCAACTTGCGTTATAAACAGCGAATTGTGATAGAATTTCCCGTTGCAGAGAAGGAAACTGTTGTGAATATTCACAAGCGTCTTTGTGATGTGTATGGAAGTTTTGCAGTCGACAGGAGTACAGTCAGTCGCTGGGTTCAAAGAATCAGGAAGTGGAGATACGGAGCTGCTTGATCGGCCGCGCTGTGGACGTCCTGCCACAGCCACCAACGCAGAAATGTTGAAATGCGCTGAGGGCATTATTCTTACTGATAGGCGAATCACTACTCAACAATTGGCCTTACAGCTGTCAGTCAGCATTGGTAGCGCAAATGCAGTTATAAAAACTCTCGGATTTTCTAAGGTTTGCGCAAGATGGGTTCCTCGAAGTCTCACAAAGACCACCGATTGCAAAGGAAAGCAATTTCTTCTGAATTGTTGGAGCGTTTCAATGCTGATGGAGAGAACTTTTTGGCTAAGATCGTTACAGGCGACGAAACCTGGTCACATCATTTTGAACCTGAGACAAAAAGACAATCAATAGAGTGGCATCATCCGCAATCACCAAGAAGAAAGAAATTCAAGACAATTCCTTCAGCTGGAAAGGTCATTATCACTGTCTTTTGGGACATTGAAGGTGTGATTCTTGTGGACGGTATGCCAAGAGGAGAGACAATCAGTTCGCAAGCTTACATTAAGACATTGAAAAAACTCAATCAACGTTTTCGCAGAGTTTGGCCGCACAAGAATCCAGCAGACCTGCTTCTCCTTCACGACAATGCGCGCCCTCACACAAGTCTGGCAACACGGGAAGCAATCACCAAATTGGGTTGGACTGTACTACCCCATCCACCCTATAGTCCCGATTTGGCACCCTCTGATTTTCATCTGTTTGGTCCACTTAAAGATGCACTCCGTGGGACAAGGTTTGAAGATGATGAAGGAGTGATCCATGCAGCGAAGAAATGGCTACATGATCAAGACAAAATCTGGTACGGGCTAGGAATACATGCACTTGTTTCGCGCTGGCATAAAGCCGTACAAGTTGATGGGGATTATGTTGAATAATACCGATGTTTACATGACATATCCATGTTAATACTTACTTACTTACTTAGTCGTTCCCCTTCTACCGTGAGGTGTAGAGGTTTGGAAGAGAGAGAGCGCCAGACCATTCTATCAGCTGTCTTCTTCCTGGCCTGGTTCCATTCTAGTCCTCGGTCCTTCAAAGATTGTCTAATGTTGTCCTCCCAGCGGACTCTGGGTCGTCCTGGAGGTCTGGATCCCTGGCTCTTTGTTTCCCATGCTTGTCGTGGTAGCCGATCTTCTCCCATTCTGCAGACATGGCCAAACCATCTTAGTTGGGACTGTTCTATTTGGGTCTGCAGCGGATGGGATTTTAGGCCTTGACGGATCGTCTGGTTGCGGACCATGTCTCTTCTTGTTACTTCAACCACTTTCCTCAGATACCTCATTTCTGAGGTTTGGATCTGGCTTTTGTGGGTTGTAGTCATTGCCCACGACTCGCATCCATATGTCAAGACTGGGACATAGGTGGAGCGGTATACAGCCATCTTCGTTTTCTTACCAACCTCTTTCTTGCTGAGGAATCCACGATTTATGGCCTGAAAAAGTCTCCCAGCCGCTGCTTTTCGAGTGGCCAACTCTTCTTTGATGCCTCCCTTTCGGTCTATAATAGCTCCGAGATATTTAAAGTGGTCGACCTGCTCCAGGACCTGTTCTCCCAACTTAATCTGATGTTTTCTTTCTTCTCGTGATATCACCATGGATTTTGTTTTAGAGCTGCTTATGACCATCCCTCTCTTCTCCAGCTCTTCCTTCCAGACTTGCAGGTTGGATTGGAGATGTGCCTCTGATTTAGCAATCAGGGCAACATCATCAGCAAATGCCAGCTCCGAAATATAGACCTGTCTCATCTTCCAGTACCCCACTGAATACTTTTTTGTTCTCTCCTTACATGCCTTGATGACATCGTCCATAAGGAGTATGAAGAGGTAAGGTGATAGGATATCACCTTGTCTTACACCAGTGGTGGTCCTGAACTCTTCTGACTTATGGTTTGCTGTCCTCACATAATTTCTGCAAGACTTGTAGAAGCTCTGTATAGCATGAATCAGAGGTGCTGGAATATTCTTCCTTGCCAAACAGTCCCAAAGTTTGCTCCAGGGGACCCTGTCAAACGCCTTTTCCAGATCTATGAAACAAAGATGGATCTCACTCTTATACTCAAGGGCCTTTTCACTCAGCTGTCTGAGTGTGAAGATTAGGTCTTGAGTACTTCGGTTTGCTCGGAATCCGCACTGGACCTCATCCAATTGTGGCTCAGCTAGGCGTCGGAGTCTCTGCTCTCTAGGATTCTAGAGTAGATTTTACCAGGGACACTGAGAAGGGATATGCCTCTATGGTTTCCACATTGTCGATTGTCACCCTTTTTGAAAATTGGTGTTATGATGGCAATCTCCCAATCCTTTGGTATGGTCTTGTTGCACCATGCTGCCTGTAGGACCTTTAAGAGTAATAGGTCGCCTGATGCTCCCATGTACTTAACCATTTCTGGTGTTATACCATCATGCCCTGCTGCTTTGCCCATCTTGATTTTCTCTATTGCTGCCCTCAGTTCTTCCATCTTTATGTCATCTTCACCATCATTGGTTTCCTCTTCTGTGTCAGTGGTTATCATTTCTGATGCTTCATCATGCTCACCATCCAGGATTTCTGAGAAATATTCTTTCCATCTTTCCATTACTTCCTTCGGGGCAGTAAGCAATTTGCCTTGCTTGTCCTTTATAAATTTGAGAGGGCATTGTTTTTCTTTCCTCATGTTCTTTAGGGTCTTATAGAACAATTTCTGGTTTTCTTGTGCATCTTTTTCTAGCTTTTCTCCAAATTCTTCCCAGGACTTCTGTTTTGCTGCTAGCACTTTGTTCTTTGCTTCTGTTCTGAGTGTCACATATTCTCTATATTTTTCCATTTGTCCTGTTGTGTTTTTAGCTCCTAAGTATTGTTTCCATGCCATTTTCTTCTCTCTTATTTTCTCTTTGACTTCCTCTGTCCACCAAGGTGTCCTCTTTCTCTGGTTCCCAAGTCGGACTTCACCGCATGCTTCTGCAGCAGCTGTCTTTATGATATCCTTGAATTTATTCCAGAGGGTTTCCAAGTCATCAGGTCATTCTTCTTTGTTGCTCACTGCGGTAGCAATAAGCCCCTGATATCTGGTCTTAATTTCTGGCTCTCTCAGCTTGTAGGTCCTAATGCTCATTTCTCCTGCTCGTTTACTTGGTTTCTTGCATGATGTTGGGCAGTTCCTAGGCTGAGCAACTCTTTCAGTTGTTCATTTGATTGTTAGCAGGTAGTGATCACTTCCAATCTCTGGCCCCCTCCAGACTCTTGCATCTCGGACATATCTGAATGAGCTTCTCCGAACAATGGCATAGTCGATCACTGACTTCTCATTCTTGGTTGGTTCACATCTAGTGTATGCATGTATGCGCTTATGGGGGAACTTTGTGTTTGTAATGATCAGATTCTGCTCACTGCAGAATCTAAGGAGTCGCTTTCCATTGTCATTGAGAGTATCTTCTCCATATCTTCCGATAACTCCACCCCATCTAGCATGGTCATTTCCAACTCTGGCATTAAAATCTCCGAGCATAATAACTTCATCTAGGCAGTCATCCACTGTCCTTTGAAGCAGCTCAAAGAATTCCTCCTTGACCTCTGCTCTCTCATCCTCATTTGGCCCATACACTATGACCAGGTTGACTATGGTTTCTCCTTCTTTTAGTTTTACAACCATAATGCGCTCCGAGACAAAGTTCCATCCCTTGATACTATCTTTTTGATTTTGGGCCACAATGCAACCCACGCCCCCTTTAGCTCTTTCAGATATGGGTACACCACTGTAGAGCAACGTGTTGCCATCGAGATCCATGACTCCTTGTCCTTTTTTCTTCGTTTCCGTTATAGCCAGGATTTCTAGTTTTGCTTTCCTCATCTCTTCCACCAGCTCCTCTTCCTTCCCATTTATACTTCTTGTGTTCCAAGTTCCATAAGTCGTAGTCCGTAGTCCGTTCCAGTTCGTCGCCTTTAGAATCAGTCCAGTTTTCTCTCTTGTAGTTCGCGTAATCATGATTTAAAGCAAACAGGTGATTGGCCTGTTGTGCCTTTGCATGGTGGAGGGGCTGCCTCCTTACGGCCTCCATGCAGGCCGCCCTCCTCCTTTTTCATCCGGGCTTGGGACCGGCATTGGCAGAGTTCATATCCATGTATATTGTGTATAAATTTCATGCTTTTTTGAATAAACAGCTCCTGAGAAAAACGATGTGGTGCATTACTTTCTGAACGCCCCTCGTATATATAACACTTTATGACTGTCTGTTTTAATCTGTGAGATAACTGTTTAGATGTCAGTATATATTTCATGTTGTTGAGTGTAGCTTTGGCCATTCCTATTCTCTTCTTGACTTCTGTTTCACATCTGCCATCTTCTTTTATCATATGACCAAGATATAAGTAGCTCTTGACTTGTTCCAGGATTTTCCCATTTTTATGCTTGTCTTTAATGTGGGCTTATCGTCTGTTTTGCTAATTTTCATAGTTTTTTGTTTTCTCAATGTTAATGTCTAATCCATATTCATGACTTATACTGTTTACTTGCTTCACTAGTTCTTGTCCATCCTGTTCACTTTCAGCGTGGTATCATCTGTATATCTACAATGGTTTATTGACCTTCCACTGATGTTCAGTCCTGGCATTTCCTTTATAATAATCAGCATCTTAAAATTGAACACATGGTATTAATTCTCTGATATGGAAAAACAATGAAAGCAACTCTGAAAGTTAAAAATATACACAGACGTGTGAATTACTACAATCATTAAAAAAATGTAAAGAAACAAAAAATTTTCTTCTCAACAAAAAAATTCACAAAATTGTATGTTTTAAAAAATCCCCCCCCCCCCCCCCCCCCCCCCCCCCCCCCCCCCCATGAGGTGAGGTGACCAGTTCTCTTCCTCACTGCCTTTTAATTCACTAACTCAAGATCAGAGTCAGGTACTCATTTACAGATGAGGAGACTTAACTGTGCCACAGCAGAAACACGCTCTAACTGATTAGCCAATCAGATGCTCATATATACCAGTAGATTCTAATTTTGTTAAAGCCAGCAAGTGTGTTTTCCCACCGAAAGTAATGTATGTTTGTTTCTATGATCATATTTCCTTGTATACCCGATAGCTTCAGCTCTGATTGTCATGTTCCATTTTTTTTTCATTGTCTCTGCAAAGTTTTCTGCACTCCCTCTATCTAGTCCCCCCAATCCAAGAATAATATTTGGGTTAAAATATAGGGGTATTGCAAGCGTAAAAATGGTAAATGTCCTATAAACCCTCCAGACCAAAAGTAAACATGGTTCGTGATAACAAGAGGAAAACAATTATTTAATCTAAAAGCAAATGTTGTTAATTTTAACAAAAACGAAGCATATTCTAAAATCTAAAAGTAAACAAAGCTCATTTTAACAAAATGGAAGCATACTTTTAACCTAAAAAGTACACATGGCTCATCAATAACAAGAGGAAGAATGCATTTAATCACTATTGTTGTCATGTTTGTTACATGTTTAGTGAATAGCCATTACGTAAAAATTATGACAGATGACAATTAGGATTTAATGTCAGAAGAAGAAGGAACTTTTGTTACCAGCCTTTGACCTCGGAGAGCTGCAACAGCATCAGTTGTATCATATATTCTTTCAAAGAAATCCACCAAAGGAACTTCTGTAAGCACTGAAGCTAGAACCTGCTCAAAGGATATTGACCAGTCATCATCAGATTTTCCTGCGTTTTTGAGCAATCCACTTTCTGCATCTCTACAAGGAGCAGATGCGCTGTCTGGCTGAGTTAATGATTCCACAGCTGCTTCACTCAGAAACTCTGACCCTTTAGTGCTTGTTTGGTCCCCCTGAGCCTGGCAGAGAGTTTCAGCACTTTTTCCATCACCCAGAATTACGGAATCACCATGACATTCAAAGGTCTTCTCTTCCAAAGATGGGCTTAACGTCTGTCCAGTACTTGAGCTAGTATGAGGCAATATCTTTCCAACTTCTCCAATCTGCAAGAGGAGAGTCCCAACAGTTGCAATGCTATGATACAGCTCCTGCTCCTCAAACGAATCTGTGAATATGTCATACAGTGTTCGCAACATCTGGATAAACTGGACCTGAAACAAAGTAAATAATGAAGGATAAACTGGACCTGAAACAATGTAAATAATGAAGGGTAAACTGGACCTGAAACAATGTAAATAATGAAGAATAAACTGGACCTGAAACAATGTAAATAATGAGAGAGAAACTGGACCTGAAACAATGTAATTATATATTATATATATACTGAGGGCTTATGGAATTCCCAGCTGCAATGTTTCCATCATAAAAAGCCTCTATTCTAACTTTACATGCAGTATTGGATTGAGTAATGTAACTTTCGAAGTGAAAACAGGAGTACGACAGGGATGCCTCTTATCAAGAACATTATTTTTGACAGCCATAGATTGGGTGATGCGCCAGACAACAGAGGGCAGTCCAAGAGGAATTAGATGGACAACGTTTTCTATGCTGGAAGACCTGGAACATGCAGATGATATTGCCCTATTCGCGCATTCACATCAACACATTCAAGAAAAAAACCAATAGACTGAATAAGTATGGCCAGTAGGTTGGCCTGAACATCAATCTGAAGAAGACAGAGGTCATGACACTAAATGTGAGCAATCCTGAGCCAATAACAGTAAGGAACCAGAAGTTAGAACAGACAGACACATTTACTTACCTAGGATGCATAGTAACACCTGATGGCGGAACAAGCAAGGACATTAATAGAATGAATAAAGTGAGAACAGCCTTTGCTAGTCTCAACAACATTTGGAAGTCTTCCCAGTACAGCACAAACATCAAATTAAGACTGTATGAGAGCTGTGTACCTTCTGTGCTTCTCTATGGTGCGGAATGCTGGAGAGTAACAGAGAAGGAAATGTCGAAACTGTCCTCCTTCCACACAATCTGCATAAGGAAAATTCTCCTAATCTTTTGGCCAAACACCATCAGCAACCAAGAACTACTTATTCAGAGTAATCAGGAGGACATGCACACCATCATAGCTGGCAGACACTGGAGTTGGGTTGGCCATGTCCTCAGAAGAGACCCTGATACCATCACAAGAACAGCTATGCTATGGACCTCCGAGGGAAAGCGAAAGAGAGGCCAACCAAAAACAACTTGGCGGAGAACTGTGGAAGCCGAGATGCAAAGATTGAACCAGAGTGGCGGAGAACTGTGGAAGCCGAGATGCAAAGATTGAACCAGAGTTGGGGCACTGTACGAAGGATGGCCGTCGACCGAGCAAAGTGGAATCAATTTGATGCTGCCCTACAAGACGCCACTGTTAAGGAAGGTTTATTGTGTATTTTTACATGTTGGCATCACTTAGATTTGTTAGCAGTTAATATACGTGGTAACATTTCTATCTGCAGTCAACATGATATGTTGTGCACCATTGTTAATGAACGCGATAGTGGGTTGAGTCTCGAAGGAATATGAAGTAGTGAGGTGCCGTGCTAATTGAGTAAAACGGTTGATCTTGGCCTTTTGTATTTTGTATCCGTCGAGTGAAGACGTGATCTACTTCGCTGCTATGCGAATTGTAGTTTATGATAGTCCTCCTACGTGGCTTAGTTGTGTAAAGGTCGCCACAAGTATTTCATTGATGTTAAATGCAAGTATACTAATTCAAGAGTAATTTTATAAGAGGAGTCCTTGGTTATAGGAGCTATCGAAATATAATTGTAATCTACGTACTTTGGTTATCGCTACTTGGATGTTACGGATGCCGTCACCTTCAGTATATAGGCCAGAGTATGAGATTTTTTTTTTTTTTTTTCCGTACGCCCACTAATACTCGAGGCGAAATCTCAGGTTATTATTAACGTCTAACCTGACATTGATTTTACGTGAGTATCCCTTTTTTTTTCTTGTACAGAGACAGGTGTCCCTCGCCATTCAGGCAGATACTCGCCGATTTCGGAGGTACCCATTAGAGCTGGGTCGGCTCAGGAGCCACCAATCCCTGGTCAACGACACTCCTTCAAATGTTCTCGCCAGGTCTCGAGTTAATCCAGTCCAAATCCCAGTCGACGAAAAATCCTCAAATGCCGTCGCCTGGGTTTGATCCTGGATCACCCGGTCGCCAGAGCGGTGTCGTAACCACTACGCTAGCGCGGCTCCTATGAGATGATATGAAAAGGACAGTAGGAGACGAATATTATGCATGGATTTTATAAGATGCCATAAAACTTGAAATGAGGACTTGTCTGAAGAATAAATGTCTTGTAATTGTTGGACCCAAAAACCCAGGAGTTTGAATCTACTGAATATTCATCATGTTTGAAATCACCCATACCACTCGTTTGATACAGCACAATTTGCTCATTTGAACTTCTTAATATTAGTTCTTCAAGTTGCAAGAAATTTATATTCACTCAACAAACGAACGCAACAGCCACCAGGTGTGATGGCCACTTACTGCTTTGGCAGTTGGCGGTATCAAAGAAGAAGAAGAAGAAGAAACAATGTAAATAATGAAGGATAAAGTGGACCTGAAACAATGTAAATAATGAATGGTAAACTGGACCTGAAATAATGTAAATAATGAAGGGTAAACTGGACCTGAAACAATGTAAATAATGAAGGATAAACTGGACCTGAAACAATGTAAATAATGAAGGATAAACTAGACCTGAAACAATGTAAATAATGAAGGGTAAACTGGACCTGAAACAATGTAAATAATGAAGGGTAAACTGGACCTGAAACAATGTAAATAATGAAGGATAAACTGGACCTGAAACAATGTAAATTATGAAGGGTAAACTGGACCTGAAACAATGTAAATAAAGAAGTGAAAAATGGACCTGAAAAAATGTAAATAATGAAGGGTAAACTAGATCTGAAACATCGTAAATAATGAACACATTTATTTACACACTGCAGTCTTTGAGCAACTATACTTCAAGTAAGGCAAGTTTTGATATTTGCCAAACAAATGCTGTATCACTAATCACGATCAATTTAACTGTCTCTGCCCCATGCCGTTTTTAGCTTTTACTCATGTCCCATAATCATCATCATCAGCCTTATGATCCCAAGGAGCATGGGCCTTCAACAGACATATACCCAATCTTTCTGCTGCATGCCGTCAGCTCAAGGTCTATGTCTTCCTCATCATATCATTTTCGGTTTCCAGTTCTCTTCTCCATGTGTTTTTTTTTTTTCAGTTCTACCTCTGCTTCTCATACCCTGAGATATCAGAACAAGGACTGTTTGGTTATGCTATCCTTAGGTTTCCTCAACATTTGTCCTATCAATTGCCAGCATCTACTTCTCATCTCTTGTTCCACTGGCAACTATCTTGTCAGGTACCAGAATGCATGCCAATATTGTCCCATGGGTGATGGTCAAAACAAGCATTACACTTATATATGTATGAGAAAATATCTCACAATACATATAAAATCACCCTGTGTAGTTCCAGGGTGTCTGATGAGACAAAAAAAGAACACGACTATTGCTTCCTTAGGCATTTTGCACAAGATGACTAATATGACATTGTGCATGGGGGCTAGTAGCCTCATTATGTAAAACTAATTGCCCCCAGAATCCACCACTGTAAGATCATGTGACTGTTTGGTGCAGACTTCCTGCAAGGGAGACCATCTACAGTGGTGGATCCATGCTCCGTAAGGAATGCAAAGGAAAATGAATGAATGAATTCAGCTTTAGAAGAGAAAGAATCCCAGGCTAGGTCCACCCCCATATATCACTGTACGTCAGAGATCATTTCTTTTATTTTTCGCGTACATAGGAATCTACGCAGTTATCTCATTCTTACCCACAAGTTGTATGGTGCATCAGGTTACCCTATAGATCTACTCACAGGCGCATGGATCGCCTGCTTGATATAAGTTCCAAATCTGAACGAAAAATTTAAAAATAAGTGGCCATAGCTTGTTCAAATCATGTAAGCACTTCCTGTGGACCATGCGTTTTGGCCTGGTAGCAAAATAAGTATTCTGGTGCTTAATTATTGTATACTTTTATCAATTAATGACATCATTAGGCAGTTTGTTTACAAATAGCGGAGTCACATACATAACAGTCATAAACTATCAAAGGATCAACAGCAATATATTTTTTCTAAATGAATTTTAGCGATCGATAATAACCTATTTTCAGTTCCGAGAAGGACATTTAACAAATTTGATATTTTAAAGTAATTATTTAATTAAACTGTGTGGGACAGGACTGTGTAAGTGAGATTCCAGTTCAGCAATATGTGACTTCACAAACAAAAATCCCATAAAAATTAGAATTTTTATTTGTTTGTGATCAAACTTCTTAGAATAATTTTCAACTCGATTTATGTTTTGATTCCTCGGCTTTTACCACCAAGGAATTAAGTGGAGCTGAAATATTTATGTGTAAGTGCACAATTTTGATCAATTTTTGGTTTTGATTTTTTATGGTTTCTATACTTTGCAAGGCATTACAAACAATTATTACAGCACAGAAGAACTCAACATTGTTTCATTCTTTGGCCAATTTCCTAAAGTTTGATGAATAATACATATATCTGCTGAATTAATATAAAAGTCTACTGCCTGTTTTTAAAACATCACTTGTAGCAAAATAATGTCTGCATTTTGGTGCCTCGGTTAAGCCAGAAAACTGCCCAGGTTAGAATGAGTTGAAAGGGAAATGTAAGACCGAGGCTGCAAGTTACCGGCCAATCAGTCTCACAAGCTGTGTTGGGAAGACTATGGAGCGAATAGTCAACCACAGATTGAAATGGTATTTAGAGTTGGCCTCATTGCAAAACTTAGGAGAAGTGGAATCCAAGGCAACATGATGAAATGGATCCAGTCATACTTGCATAACAGGAGAACTAGAGTCACTCTTGACGGTCTGCAGAGCAGAAAAGTGTTGCTCCATCAGGGGGTACCTCAAGGAGGAGTAATTTCCACAACACTCTTCCTTGTTTACATCAATGACCTGGTGAAAGATCTCCCTGCAGGAGTTAAAGCTGCCTTATATGCAGATGACCTAGTACTCTGGTGCGCTGATGAAAATGTCACACAGCAAATTATAGAATGCAGCGGGCAGCAGACATGCTAGTGTCATGGGCAGAGAAATGGCTTATCACAATAAACACAGACAAAACCTCCACAACACTGTTCTCCCTCGCCCCCAAGGACAAATCAGCTAACATACACCTAGGGACAACCGTGATCAAGGAAGAAAGCTACCCCACCTATCTTGGGGTGACATTTGACCAAAGGCTTACATGGAATAAGCATATTGAAAATGCAGAAGGAAAGGCCCGAAGACGACTAGGCATACTCAGAAAATTAGCAGGTACCAACTGGGGAGCAAATGAACGAAATCTAAAGAAGATTTATAATGGAGTAATAAGACCACACTTAGAGTTTAGCTCAGCAGCATGGTCATCAGCTGCTAACTCACATCTGCAGTCTTTGGACAAGGTGCAAAATCAAGCTCTCAGGCTCATTACAGGAGCCATGAAAACTACTACACCAATAACAGAGATGCAGAAGGTTGCTGGATTACAGACATTGTCCCATAGAAGAGACACAAAAACCATGATCCAGATGGAAAAGTACAACAGTATGCCAATGCACCCAATGAAGGCAAGACTAGATGATCTGGCATTGGGACGTCTAAAGCGTAGCAGCTTTGTGCATCGGGGGAAAAGACTTATAAGACAGCATCAAGAAGACCTATCCATGAAGACAACACCACTGAAGCCCACCCTATACCCTGTACCATGGGAGCAGGCCAGCAGTGCCCTCCAAATTAATACATCAGTCAGTGGTCTCACAAGTGGATGTGAGTATAATGATCTGCAAAAACGAACTGCTACATTGAGTATGATCCAAGAAAGCTATCCCGATCAATCATGGATACATGCCTATACAGATGGATCAGCAACTAATGCTGTTAGGAATGGAGGTGCCGGTATCTTTATCTCATATCCTGACAACCACTATGAGACTAGGCACATTCCCACTGGTAAATTCTGTTCCAACTATACAGCTGAGGTTCAAGCTCTAGAGCAAGCTGCAAATATGATTTATAACACCAACTCTGACTGCCACCAGGTAGTCATCCTCACAGATGCACTGTCTGTCCTGCAAGCTCTCAAGGGTGGTAAACTCCCGCATCTGAGAAATGAACTAAACAAGGTAGCTGCCAAAAAGAGAACCATACTTCAGTGGGTACCATCTCATTGTGGTGTACCCGGAAATGAAAAGGCAGATAAACTTGCAAAAAAGGGAGGAGAATGTGAACAAGAAGATAATGAAGTCACATACTTTGAGAAAAAGAGAGCTATACAGACTATCAGAAGAGAACAGAACCAACCCAAAGACGACTATCACACTCTCGACCGGCAGGGACAGATAACTATTTTTCGACTCAGGACAGGGCATAACAACCTGAATAAACACATGCACAAGCTACGATTGTCTGCTTCACCGTATGACCAGTTAAGAAAGATATACTGGCCCAATGACTCAACACTAAACTCAAAGCTATATGGTGTTAAAGAGGAACTTCAAACACCACTCGCATTCATCATGA
>JAMPIV010003785.1:0-61615 GCA_024509875.1 Oreohelix idahoensis
GAAATCTTTTTGGGATGCGACCATCTTCCATGTGGTGGACATGGCAGAGCCAGCGTAGTCTGCACTGTTAAAGCAGAGTACACATGCCCTTAAGGCCAGCATGTGACAATACCTTGACATTTGTCACTTTATCCTCTCCAGGGCACAAGCTTGGGCACAGTTATATGGAGATCAAGCTGTTTCCCATGCAGCAGTTCCCTCTCTCCACACAGCTGGTAGATCCAAAGGAACGGCAGTAGCTGATACAGTTTGGTACCAGCATTGCATGAGTTGCCAGAATAATGTTGAATCAACATTAGACTGTCTTAGGGACTCCGACTCTGGATTTATCCTCAGGGTTTATTCCCGAAGCCAATTTCATAAATGGATATTCCCGCAAAGCAGCAGTAATTTGAATTCAGAGTTCCTTCTCTTAGATAAACTGCCAACCAAGGATCACAAAGCTGCTGGTTTAAAGGGGCCTTTGCCCCTTCTCCTGTCAGTGGAAACAGTTCCGCTGGGCTCAAATTGTACCTCGCATGAAGGCTGGGAGCTGGACTTGGTTGTCAGCAGCTACTTGAGATGCGTGCCATTGAAGCATTTATCTGCAGTGAGAGCTTATCCTTACTACAACTCCCGGCTGTAACAACCTTTGGAACATGATAATGCTCAATAAGAATTCACAACAAGTTGATCTGAAAATACACAGGGAAAAGACAAAAGATAATGAGAATAAATGCAAGAAATGATAACAAGGTTGTACATGAAGAAACACAACTAAAAGATGGTAGTATCATAGACAAATCTTGGCAGCAATACGAAGTTGGAGGGACAGACAAAATATCAAAATAAGAATACAAAAAAGTAAAAAGCGCTTTCATTGGGAAACATATGGACGTCAAAAGAAATTGAGTCTGACATGAAAATAAGAATGTTCCACTCAAATGTCGTCAGTCCTATTGTATGGCTCTGTCAAGTCAGTCCTATTGTATGGCTCTGTCAAGTCAGTCCTATTGTATGGCTCTGTCAAGTCAGTCCTATTGTATGGCTCTGTCAAGTCAGTCCTATTGTATGGCTCTGTCAAGTCAGTCCTAATGTATGGCTCTGAAAGATAAAAAACAATAAGAAAAGTTACAGACTTTCATAAATGGGTGCTTGCATAGAATATAAGGTTTGAAATGGTATTACAAAGTCACAAATGGGGAACTGATGACAAGAACCAGACAAGTGCCAGTGGAACAAGAGATGAGAAAAAGATGCTGGTAATGGATACAACACACATTGAGGAAACCTGTTGATAGCATTACAAGGTGGTCCTTGTTCTGAAATCCCCAGGAAAAGAAAGACAGAGGTAGACTAAAAAACCTGTTGATAGCATTACAAGGTGGTCCTTGTTCTGACATCCCCAGGGAAAGAAAGTCAGAGGTAGACTAAAAAACCTGTTGATAGCATTACAAGGTGGTCCTTGTTCTGAAATCCCCAGGGAAAGAAAGGCAGAGGTAGACTAAAAAAACCTGTTGATAGCATTACAAGGTGGTCCTTGTTCTGAAATCTCCAGGGAAAGAAAGACAGAGGTAGACTAAAAAACCTGTTGATAGCATTACAAGGTGGTCCTTGTTCTGAAATCTCCAGGGAAAGAAAGGCAGAGGTAGACTAAAAAACCTGTTGATAGTATTACAAGGTGGTCCTTGTTCTGAAATCTCCAGGGAAAGAAAGACAGAGGTAGACTAAAAAACATGTTGATAGCATTACAAGGTGGTCCTTGTTCTGAAATCTCCAGGGAAAGAAAGGCAGAGGTAGACTAAAAAAAACCTGTTGATAGCATTACAAGGTGGTCCTTGTTCTGAAATCTCCAGGGAAAGAAAGACAGAGGTAGACTAAAAAAACATGTTGATAGCATTACAAGGTGGTCCTTGTTCTGAAATCTCCAGGGAAAGAAAGACAGAGGTAGACTAAAAAACATGTTGATAGCATTACAAGGTGGTCCTTGTTCTAAAATCTCCAGGGAAAGAAAGGCAGAGGTAGACTAAAAAACATGTTGATAGCATTACAAGGTGGTCTTTGTTCTGAAATCCCCAGGGAAAGAAAGACAGAGGTAGACTAAAAAAACATGTTGATAGCATTACAAGGTGGTCCTTGTTCTGAAATCTCCAGGGAAAGAAAGGCAGAGGTAGACTAAAAAACCTGTTGATAGCATTACAAGGTGGTCCTTGTTCTAAAATCTCCAGGGAAAGAAAGGCAGAGGTAGACTAAAAAACATGTTGATAGCATTACAAGGTGGTCCTTGTTCTAAAATCTCCAGGGAAAGAAAGGCAGAGGTAGACTAAAAAACATGTTGATAGCATTACAAGGTGGTCCTTGTTCTGAAATCTCCAGGGAAAGAAAGGCAGAGGTAGACTAAAAAACATGTTGATAGCATTACAAGGTGGTCCTTGTTCTAAAATCTCCAGGGAAAGAAAGGCAGAGGTAGACTAAAAAACCTGTTGATAGCATTACAAGGTGGTCCTTGTTCTAAAATCTCCAGGGAAAGAAAAGAGGTAGACTAAAAAACATGTTGATAGCATTACAAGGTGGTCCTTGTTCTAAAATCTCCAGGGAAAGAAAGGCAGAGGTAGACTAAAAAAACATGTTGATAGCATTACAAGGTGGTCCTTGTTCTGAAATCCCCAGGGAAAGAAAGACAGAGGTAGAAATAAAAAACATGTTGATAGCATTACAAGGTGGTCCTTGTTCTGAAATCTCCAGGGAAAGGCAGAGGTAGACTAAAAAACCTGTTGATAGCATTACAAGGTGGTCCTTGTTCTGAAATCCCCAGGGAAAGAAAGACAGAGGTAGACTAAAAAACATGTTGATAGCATTACAAGGTGGTCCTTGTTCTGAAATCTCCAGGGAAAGAAAGGCAGAGGTAGACTAAAAAAACCTGTTGATAGCATTACAAGGTGGTCCTTGTTCTGAAATCTCCAGGGAAAGAAAGGCAGAGGTAGACTAAAAAACATGTTGATAGCATTACAACATTACAAGGTGGTCCTTGTTCTGAAATCTCCAGGGAAAGAAAGGCAGAGGTAGACTAAAAAACATGTTGATAGCATTACAAGGTGGTCCTTGTTCTGAAATCCCCAGGGAAAGAAAGACAGAGGTAGACTAAAAAACATGTTGATAGCATTACAAGGTGGTCCTTGTTCTGAAATCTCCAGGGAAAGAAAGGCAGAGGTAGACTAAAAAACCTGTTGATAGCATTACAAGGTGGTCCTTGTTCTGAAATCTCCAGGGAAAGAAAGGCAGAGGTAGACTAAAAAACCTGTTGATAGCATTACAAGGTGGTCCTTGTTCTAAAATCTCCAGGAAAAGAAAGGCAGAGGTAGACTAAAAAACATGTTGATAGCATTACAAGGTGGTCCTTGTTCTAAAATCTCCAGGGAAAGAAAGGCAGAGGTAGACTAAAAAAACCTGTTGATAGCATTACAAGGTGGTCCTTGTTCTAAAATCTCCAGGGAAAGAAAGGCAGAGGTAGACTAAAAAACATGTTGATAGCATTACAAGGTGGTCCTTGTTCTAAAATCTCCAGGGAAAGAAAGGCAGAGGTAGACTAAAAAACATGTTGATAGCATTACAAGGTGGTCCTTGTTCTGAAATCCCCAGGGAAAGAAAGACAGAGGTAGACTAAAAAACATGTTGATAGCATTACAAGGTGGTCCTTGTTCTGAAATCTCCAGGGAAAGGCAGAGGTAGACTAAAAAACCTGTTGATAGCATTACAAGGTGGTCCTTGTTCTGAAATCCCCAGGGAAAGAAAGACAGAGGTAGACTAAAAAACATGTTGATAGCATTACAAGGTGGTCCTTGTTCTGAAATCTCCAGGGAAAGAAAGGCAGAGGTAGACTAAAAAACCTGTTGATAGCATTACAAGGTGGTCCTTGTTCTGAAATCTCCAGGGAAAGAAAGGCAGAGGTAGACTAAAAAACCTGTTGATAGCATTACAAGGTGGTCCTTGTTCTGAAATCTCCAGGGAAAGAAAGGCAGAGGTAGACTAAAAAAACATGTTGATAGCATTACAAGGTGGTCCTTGTTCTGAAATCCCCAGGGAAAGAAAGACAGAGGTAGACTAAAAAACATGTTGATAGCATTACAAGGTGGTCCTTGTTCTGAAATCTCCAGGGAAAGAAAGGCAGAGGTAGACTAAAAAACCTGTTGATAGCATTACAAGGTGGTTCTTGTTCTGAAATCCTCAGGGAAAGAAAGGCAGAGGTAGACTAAAAAACCTGTTGATAGCATTACAAGGTGGTCCTTGTTCTGAAATCTCCAGGGAAAGAAAGACAGAGGTAGACTAAAAAACCTGTTGATAGCATTACAAGGTGGTCCTGGTTCTGAAATCTCCAGGGAAAGAAAGGCAGAGGTAGACTAAAAAACATGTTGATAGCATTACAAGGTGGTCCTTGTTCTGAAATCCCCAGGAAAAGAAAGGCAGAGGTAGACTAAAAAACATGTTGATAGCATTACAAGGTGGTCCTTGTTCTAAAATCTCCAGGGAAAGGCAGAGGTAGACTAAAAAACCTGTTGATAGCATTACAAGGTGGTCCTGGTTCTGAAATCTCCAGGGAAAGAAAGGCAGAGGTAGACTAAAAAACCTGTTGATAGCATTACAAGGTGGTCCTTGTTCTGAAATCTCCAGGGAAAGAAAGGCAGAGGTAGACTAAAAAACCTGTTGATAGCATTACAAGGTGGTCCTTGTTCTGAAATCTCCAGGGAAAGGCAGAGGTAGACTAAAAAACCTGTTGATAGCATTACAAGGTGGTCCTGGTTCTGAAATCTCCAGGGAAAGAAAGGCAGAGGTAGACTAAAAAACCTGTTGATAGCATTACAAGGTGGTCCTTGTTCTGAAATCTCCAGGGAAAGAAAGGTAGAGGTAGACTAAAAAACCTGTTGATAGCATTACAAGGTGGTCCTTGTTCTGAAATCTCCAGGGAAAGAAAGGTAGAGGTAGACTAAAAAAACCTGTTGATAGCATTACAAGGTGGTCCTTGTTCTGAAATCTCCAGGGAAAGAAAGGCAGAGGTAGACTAAAAAACCTGTTGATAGCATTACAAGGTGGTCCTTGTTCTGAAATCTCCAGGGAAAGAAAGGTAGAGGTAGACTAAAAAACCTGTTGATAGCATTACAAGGTGGTCCTTGTTCTGAAATCTCCAGGGAAAGAAAGACAGAGGTAGACTAAAAAAACCTGTTGATAGCATTACAAGGTGGTCCTTGTTCTGAAATCTCCAGGGAAAGAAAGGCAGAGGTAGACTAAAAAACATGTTGATAGCATTACAAGGTGGTCCTTGTTCTGAAATCTCCAGGGAAAGAAAGGCAGAGGTAGACTAAAAAACCTGTTGATAGCATTACAAGGTGGTCCTTGTTCTGAAATCTCCAGGGAAAGAAAGGTAGAGGTAGACTAAAAAACCTGTTGATAGCATTACAAGGTGGTCCTTGTTCTGAAATCTCCAGGGAAAGAAAGGCAGAGGTAGACTAAAAAAACCTGTTGATAGCATTACAAGGTGGTCCTTGTTCTGAAATCTCCAGGGAAAGAAAGGCAGAGGTAGACTAAAAAACCTGTTGATAGCATTACAAGGTGGTCCTTGTTCTGAAATCTCCAGGGAAAGAAAGGCAGAGGTAGACTAAAAAACCTGTTGATAGCATTACAAGGTGGTCCTTGTTCTGAAATCTCCAGGGAAAGAAAGGCAGAGGTAGACTAAAAAACATGTTGATAGCATTACAAGGTGGTCCTTGTTCTGAAATCTCCAGGGAAAGAAAGGCAGAGGTAGACTAAAAAACCTGTTGATAGCATTACAAGGTGGTCCTTGTTCTGAAATCCCCAGGGAAAGAAAGGCAGAGGTAGACTAAAAACATGTTGATAGCATTACAAGGTGGTCCTTGTTCTGAAATCCCCAGGGAAAGAAAGACAGAGGTAGACTAAAAAACCTGTTGATAGCATTACAAGGTGGTCCTTGTTCTGAAATCTCCAGGGAAAGAAAGACAGAGGTAGACTAAAAAACATGTTGATAGCATTACAAGGTGGTCCTTGTTCTGAAATCTCCAGGGAAAGAAAGGCAGAGGTAGACTAAAAAAACCTGTTGATAGCATTACAAGGTGGTCCTTGTTCTGAAATCTCCAGGGAAAGAAAGACAGAGGTAGACTAAAAAACATGTTGATAGCATTACAAGGTGGTCCTTGTTCTGAAATCTCCAGGGAAAGAAAGACAGAGGTAGACTAAAAAACATGTTGATAGCATTACAAGGTGGTCCTTGTTCTGAAATCTCCAGGGAAAGAAAGGCAGAGGTAGACTAAAAAAACCTGTTGATAGCATTACAAGGTGGTCCTTGTTCTGAAATCCCCAGGGAAAGAAAGACAGAGGTAGACTAAAAAAAACCTGTTGATAGCATTACAAGGTGGTCCTTGTTCTGAAATCTCCAGGGAAAGAAAGGCAGAGGTAGACTAAAAAAAACCTGTTGATAGCATTACAAGGTGGTCCTTGTTCTAAAATCTCCAGGGAAAGAAAGGCAGAGGTAGACTAAAAAACATGTTGATAGCATTACAAGGTGGTCCTTGTTCTAAAATCTCCAGGGAAAGAAAGGCAGAGGTAGACTAAAAAACATGTTGATAGCATTACAAGGTGGTCCTTGTTCTGAAATCTCCAGGGAAAGAAAGGCAGAGGTAGACTAAAAAACATGTTGATAGCATTACAAGGTGGTCCTTGTTCTAAAATCTCCAGGGAAAGAAAGGCAGAGGTAGACTAAAAAAACATGTTGATAGCATTACAAGGTGGTCCTTGTTCTAAAATCTCCAGGGAAAGAAAGGCAGAGGTAGACTAAAAAACATGTTGATAGCATTACAAGGTGGTCCTTGTTCTGAAATCTCCAGGGAAAGAAAGGCAGAGGTAGACTAAAAAACATGTTGATAGCATTACAAGGTGGTCCTTGTTCTGAAATCTCCAGGGATAGAAAGACAGAGGTAGACTAAAAAAAAACCTGTTGATAGCATTACAAGGTGGTCCTTGTTCTGAAATCCCCAGGGAAAGAAAGACAGAGGTAGACTAAAAAACATGTTGATAGCATTACAAGGTGGTCCTTGTTCTGAAATCTCCAGGGAAAGAAAGGCAGAGGTAGACTAAAAAACCTGTTGATAGCATTACAAGGTGGTCCTTGTTCTGAAATCTCCAGGGAAAGAAAGGCAGAGGTAGACTAAAAAACATGTTGATAGCATTACAAGGTGGTCCTTGTTCTGAAATCTCCAGGGAAAGAAAGGCAGAGGTAGACTAAAAAACATGTTGATAGCATTACAAGGTGGTCCTTGTTCTGAAATCCCCAGGGAAAGAAAGACAGAGGTAGACTAAAAAACATGTTGATAGCATTACAAGGTGGTCCTTGTTCTGAAATCTCCAGGGAAAGAAAGGCAGAGGTAGACTAAAAAACCTGTTGATAGCATTACAAGGTGGTCCTTGTTCTGAAATCTCCAGGGAAAGAAAGGCAGAGGTAGACTAAAAAACCTGTTGATAGCATTACAAGGTGGTCCTTGTTCTAAAATCCAGCATTACAAGGTGGTACAAGGTGGTCCTTGTTCTAAAATCTCCAGGGAAAGAAAGGCAGAGGTAGACTAAAAAACCTGTTGATAGCATTACAAGGTGGTCCTTGTTTGAAATCTCCAGGAAAAGAAAGCCAGAGGTATACTAAAAAACGTGTTGATAGCATTACAAGGTGGTCCTTGTTCTAAAATCTCCAGGGAAAGAAAGGCAGAGGTAGACTAAAAAACATGTTGATAGCATTACAAGGTGGTCCTTGTTCTGAAATCCCCAGGGAAAGAAAGGCAGAGGTAGACTAAAAAACATGTTGATAGCATTACAAGGTGGTCCTTGTTCTGAAATCTCCAGGGAAAGAAAGGCAGAGGTAGACTAAAAAACCTGTTGATAGCATTACAAGGTGGTCCTTGTTCTGAAATCCCCAGGGAAAGAAAGACAGAGGTAGACTAAAAAACATGTTGATAGCATTACAAGGTGGTCCTTGTTCTGAAATCTCCAGGGAAAGAAAGGCAGAGGTAGACTAAAAAACCTGTTGATAGCATTACAAGGTGGTCCTTGTTCTGAAATCCACAGGGAAAGAAAGGCAGAGGTAGACTAAAAAACCTGTTGATAGCATTACAAGGTGGTCCTTGTTCTGAAATCTCCAGGGAAAGAAAGGCAGAGGTAGACTAAAAAACATGTTGATAGCATTACAAGGTGGTCCTTGTTCTGAAATCCCCAGGGAAAGAAAGACAGAGGTAGACTAAAAAACATGTTGATAGCATTACAAGGTGGTCCTTGTTCTGAAATCTCCAGGGAAAGAAAGGCAGAGGTAGACTAAAAAACCTGTTGATAGCATTACAAGGTGGTCCTTGTTCTGAAATCCCCAGGGAAAGAAAGGCAGAGGTAGACTAAAAAACCTGTTGATAGCATTACAAGGTGGTCCTTGTTCTGAAATCCCCAGGAAAAGAAAGGCAGAGGTAGACTAAAAAACATGTTGATAGCATTACAAGGTGGTCCTTGTTCTGAAATCCCCAGGGAAAGAAAGACAGAGGTAGACTAAAAAACCTGTTGATAGCATTACAAGGTGGTCCTTGTTCTGAAATCTCCAGGGAAAGAAAGACAGAGGTAGACTAAAAAACCTGTTGATAGCATTACAAGGTGGTCCTTGTTCTGAAATCCCCAGGGAAAGAAAGGCAGAGGTAGACTAAAAAACATGTTGATAGCATTACAAGGTGGTCCTTGTTCTGAAATCCCCAGGGAAAGAAAGGCAGAGGTAGACTAAAAAACATGTTGATAGCATTACAAGGTGGTCCTTGTTCTAAAATCTCCAGGGAAAGAAAGGCAGAGGTAGACTAAAAAACCTGTTGATAGCATTACAAGGTGGTCCTTGTTCTGAAATCTCCAGGGAAAGAAAGGCAGAGGGAGACTAAAAAACCTGTGTTTTTGATAGCATTACAAGGTGGTCCTTGTTCTGAAACCTCCAGGGAAAGAAAGGCAGAGGTAGACTAAAAAAAACCTGTTGATAGCATTACAAGGTGGTCCTTGTTCTGAAATCTCCAGGGAAAGAAAGGCAGAGGTAGACTAAAAAACCTGTTGATAGCATTACAAGGTGGTCCTTGTTCTGAAATCTCCAGGGAAAGAAAGGCAGAGGTAGACTAAAAAAACCTGTTGATAGCATTACAAGGTGGTCCTTGTTCTGAAATCTCCAGGGAAAGAAAGACAGAGGTAGACTAAAAAACCTGTTGATAGCATTACAAGGTGGTCCTGGTTCTGAAATCTCCAGGGAAAGAAAGGCAGAGGTAGACTAAAAAACATGTTGATAGCATTACAAGGTGGTCCTTGTTCTGAAATCCCCAGGAAAAGAAAGGCAGAGGTAGACTAAAAAACATGTTGATAGCATTACAAGGTGGTCCTTGTTCTAAAATCTCCAGGGAAAGGCAGAGGTAGACTAAAAAACCTGTTGATAGCATTACAAGGTGGTCCTGGTTCTGAAATCTCCAGGGAAAGAAAGGCAGAGGTAGACTAAAAAACCTGTTGATAGCATTACAAGGTGGTCCTTGTTCTGAAATCTCCAGGGAAAGAAAGGCAGAGGTAGACTAAAAAAACCTGTTGATAGCATTACAAGGTGGTCCTGGTTCTGAAATCTCCAGGGAAAGAAAGGCAGAGGTAGACTAAAAAACCTGTTGATAGCATTACAAGGTGGTCCTTGTTCTGAAATCTCCAGGGAAAGAAAGGTAGAGGTAGACTAAAAAACCTGTTGATAGCATTACAAGGTGGTCCTTGTTCTGAAATCTCCAGGGAAAGAAAGGCAGAGGTAGACTAAAAAAACCTGTTGATAGCATTACAAGGTGGTCCTTGTTCTGAAATCTCCAGGGAAAGAAAGGCAGAGGTAGACTAAAAAACCTGTTGAGGTAGACTAAAAAACCTGTTGATAGCATTACAAGGTGGTCCTTGTTCTGAAATCTCCAGGGAAAGAAAGACAGAGGTAGACTAAAAAACCTGTTGATAGCATTACAAGGTGGTCCTGGTTCTGAAATCTCCAGGGAAAGAAAGGCAGAGGTAGACTAAAAAACATGTTGATAGCATTACAAGGTGGTCCTTGTTCTGAAATCTCCAGGGAAAGAAAGGCAGAGGTAGACTAAAAAACCTGTTGATAGCATTACAAGGTGGTCCTTGTTCTGAAATCTCCAGGGAAAGAAAGGCAGAGGTAGACTAAAAAACCTGTTGATAGCATTACAAGGTGGTCCTTGTTCTGAAATCTCCAGGGAAAGAAAGGTAGAGGTAGACTAAAAAAACCTGTTGATAGCATTACAAGGTGGTCCTTGTTCTGAAATCTCCAGGGAAAGAAAGGCAGAGGTAGACTAAAAAACCTGTTGATAGCATTACAAGGTGGTCCTTGTTCTGAAATCTCCAGGGAAAGAAAGGTAGAGGTAGACTAAAAAACATGTTGATAGCATTACAAGGTGGTCCTTGTTCTGAAATCTCCAGGGAAAGAAAGGTAGAGGTAGACTAAAAAACCTGTTGATAGCATTACAAGGTGGTTCTTGTTCTGAAATCCCCAGGGAAAGAAAGGCAGAGGTAGACTAAAAAACATGTTGATAGCATTACAAGGTGGTCCTTGTTCTGAAATCCCCAGGGAAAGAAAGACAGAGGTAGACTAAAAAACCTGTTGATAGCATTACAAGGTGGTCCTTGTTCTGAAATCTCCAGGGAAAGAAAGGCAGAGGTAGACTAAAAAACCTGTTGATAGCATTACAAGGTGGTCCTTGTTCTGAAATCCCCAGGGAAAGAAAGGCAGAGGTAGACTAAAAAACATGTTGATAGCATTACAAGGTGGTCCTTGTTCTGAAATCCCCAGGGAAAGAAAGACAGAGGTAGACTAAAAAACCTGTTGATAGCATTACAAGGTGGTCCTTGTTCTGAAATCTCCAGGGAAAGAAAGACAGAGGTAGACTAAAAAACCTGTTGATAGCATTACAAGGTGGTCCTGGTTCTGAAATCTCCAGGGAAAGAAAGGCAGAGGTAGACTAAAAAACCTGTTGATAGCATTACAAGGTGGTCCTTGTTCTGAAATCCCCAGGAAAAGAAAGGCAGAGGTAGACTAAAAAACATGTTGATAGCATTACAAGGTGGTCCTTGTTCTGAAATCTCCAGGGAAAGGCAGAGGTAGACTAAAAAACCTGTTGATAGCATTACAAGGTGGTCCTTGTTCTGAAATCTCCAGGGAAAGGCAGAGGTAGACTAAAAAACCTGTTGATAGCATTACAAGGTGGTCCTTGTTCTGAAATCTCCAGGGAAAGAAAGGCAGAGGTAGACTAAAAAAACCTGTTGATAGCATTACAAGGTGGTCCTTGTTCTGAAATCTCCAGGGAAAGAAAGGCAGAGGTAGACTAAAAAACCTGTTGATAGCATTACAAGGTGGTCCTTGTTCTGAAATCTCCAGGGAAAGAAAGGCAGAGGTAGACTAAAAAACCTGTTGATAGCATTACAAGGTGGTCCTTGTTCTGAAATCTCCAGGGAAAGAAAGGCAGAGGTAGACTAAAAAAACCTGTTGATAGCATTACAAGGTGGTCCTTGTTCTGAAATCTCCAGGGAAAGAAAGGCAGAGGTAGACTAAAAAACCTGTTGATAGCATTACAAGGTGGTCCTTGTTCTGAAATCTCCAGGGAAAGAAAGACAGAGGTAGACTAAAAAACCTGTTGATAGCATTACAAGGTGGTCCTGGTTCTGAAATCTCCAGGGAAAGAAAGGCAGAGGTAGACTAAAAAACCTGTTGATAGCATTACAAGGTGGTCCTTGTTCTGAAATCTCCAGGGAAAGAAAGGCAGAGGTAGACTAAAAAACCTGTTGATAGCATTACAAGGTGGTCCTTGTTCTGAAATCTCCAGGAAAGAAAGGCAGAGGTAGACTAAAAAAAACATGTTGATAGCATTACAAGGTGGGGCTTGTTCTGAAATCCCCAGGGAAAGAAAGGCAGAGGTAGACTAAAAAACCTGTTGATAGCATTACAAGGTGGTCCTTGTTCTGAAATTCCAGGGAAAGAAAGGCAGAGGTAGACTAAGAAGCCTGTTGATAGCATTACAAGGTGGTCCTTGTTCTGAAATCTCCAGGGAAAGAAAGGCAGAGGTAGACTAAAAAACCTGTTGATAGCATTACAAGGTGGTCCTTGTTCTGAAATCTCCAGGGAAAGAAAGGCAGAGGTAGACTAAAAAACCTGTTGATAGCATTACAAGGTGGTCCTTGTTCTGAAATCTCCAGGGAAAGAAAGGCAGAGGTAGACTAAAAAACCTGTTGATAGCATTACAAGGTGGTCCTGGTTCTGAAATCTCCAGGGAAAGAAAGGCAGAGGTAGACTAAAAAACCTGTTGATAGCATTACAAGGTGGTCCTGGTTCTGAAATCTCCAGGGAAAGGCAGAGGTAGACTAAAAAACCTGTTGATAGCATTACAAGGTGGTCCTTGTTCTGAAATCTCCAGGGAAAGAAAGGCAGAGGTAGACTAAAAAACCTGTTGATAGCATTACAAGGTGGTCCTTGTTCTGAAATCTCCAGGGAAAGAAAGGCAGAGGTAGACTAAAAAACCTGTTGATAGCATTACAAGGTGGTCCTTGTTCTGAAATCTCCAGGGAAAGAAAGGTAGAGGTAGACTAAAAAACCTGTTGATAGCATTACAAGGTGGTCCTTGTTCTGAAATCTCCAGGGAAAGAAAGACAGAGGTAGACTAAAAAACCTGTTGATAGCATTACAAGGTGGTCCTTGTTCTGAAATCTCCAGGGAAAGAAAGGCAGAGGTAGACTAAAAAACATGTTGATAGCATTACAAGGTGGTCCTTGTTCTGAAATCTCCAGGGAAAGAAAGGCAGAGGTAGACTAAAAAACCTGTTGATAGCATTACAAGGTGGTCCTTGTTCTGAAATCTCCAGGGAAAGAAAGGTAGAGGTAGACTAAAAAACCTGTTGATAGCATTACAAGGTGGTCCTTGTTCTGAAATCTCCAGGGAAAGAAAGGTAGAGGTAGACTAAAAAACCTGTTGATAGCATTACAAGGTGGTTCTTGTTCTGAAATCCCCAGGGAAAGAAAGGCAGAGGTAGACTAAAAAACACGTGGAGAAGAGAGCTGGAGACAAATGAAACTGATGAAGAAAACATGGAAAGAACTTGAGCTGTTGTCATGTGACAGGTGGACTTGAGCTGTTGTCATGTGACAGGTGGACTTGAGCTGTTGTCATGTGACAGGTGGACTTGGTATGTGTTTGTTGAAGGCTTATGTTGACATGTGACAGGAGGACTTGGTATGTGTTTGTTGAAGGCCTATGCTCCTTGGGGAGATAAAGGGTATATTGATTATTGACCAGCAATCACAAACACTTTAATCAGTCACCATTTAGCAGCTTCAGAACACATACAAATTCTTTAACTTGGCAATGGTTGCTAAAGTATGACAAGCTCAGCAACCCTTGTTTATCAACAGCAAAAACCTCTTGTTAAAGAACTAGTCTAAACTTTCAAAGATTCTTCATGTAAGTGCATTATTATGTCAGTAAGTATTTTACTGAGTTTACGCAACTATAGATTATATTTTTTATTTTTCAATTATTCTTTACTTTATAATAACTTCTTGTCAAAATGCATTAAAGAATCTGTCAGAATCTATGTAATAGGTAAAATATATCATGTACTGTAATCAAAATCCAGATTCTGATGAATGTAAGCAGGAGTATAATGGAGACTTCCGGAATCATGATGCTAAAACTGAGGTAGGATGTTGTATGTACCATTGTTTAGACAAACTATATCAGCTTTCAAGTCCACTCCTATTTCCTGCCAGCTGGAGGCAATTGTGAAAGTAACCTCTATGTAGAAAACAAATTATTGTCCCGACTTTCATAGACTCCAGAAACTACAAGAGGCCTTATTAGACATGCTTGTTTATTATTTCAGCGTTTATTTATTTATTTATGTTTGACACAAACAATTCCAATGGTTTTTTTTTGTGTTTGAAAGTTCACTGTGCCCGTATAAGGTCTTATTTCATGTAGACAATAATTGTGTGCTCTGTATATTTATGTGTGTTTTTATAAGTATGTGCATGAGCATTTGTTTGTGCATGCATACATAAGTGTATGTGTTTGTTTGTTTATGTGCATGTGAGTATGTCTTTGTATGTGTCCTTGAGTGATGGTAATAATGAGAAAATGATTGCAGAAAAAAATGTTATCACCTCTACATTTAAAAACTGTTTATTACAAATGTCCTAAATACAAAGAGAAATCAAGTCTAATACAGAAATCTCAATCTTCAAATCCAGTGTCAAGGCTGTTCAATTATGTAGCTCTAGTTTATAGCATTCTAAAATGTCCAGGGTAAAAGAGTTTTTGGGAGACTCAAAAACACAGATAGTAGAGAACTGGATACAAAAGTCATAGATATGAGTCAGTCATGGAGACACCTTGAGCTGATAGTATATAACAAGAGGAGTTGGCATACATTTGTTGAAGACCTAGACTTTTTAGGGAGCTAAAATTGATAATGATGATGTGACATAAATGCCAGGATTGATCAAAATTTGTTTCAGCCTGATTGTGACAACTGCTGTACTAAAACTGAGATACAGTATACTGACTTCTTGGACTTGCCAGAAAGTCAACAACAGTTATGCTTATTTGGAGATGAGAAAGGTATATATAATAGCAATGTTATTGTTTTAAATTCATATTTTGGCTACATATGTTTACATTATTTGAATATCTGCACAGTATAATATTTAATACTAATATAAGTATATAAACCAATAAAACGGTATTGAATCAGTTCTACAAATAACAGTTCATGTGAAACAAGGGATGTTTCAGGTTTTACCCTTCATCAGCCACAGTTACAAACAGGTGACAAGGACAAGAATTACATATAGGTACTACAAAAACATACGATGATGAGAAACATACACCAAATGAGCAATACAAGCAAATGGAAAAAGTAAACACCCACAGTGATGATCAAGAAAAGAACAATAATAATACAAGAAAATCGTAAAACGTGAAAGAAATACCGAAACAAGAAAGTAAATAATCAACGAAATGAAAAAAAAGAATGAACAAAACTTCGGAACAAGTAAACGTCACTTAGCTAGATCTGTAGATGCTTAGAATAGAACACTGAGGTACCTTGTCCAAGAAATCATCTAAGGAAGTGACGTATAAGATAGCGACAATTTAAAAAGATACAAAAGGATATGAAATGAACCAAAACAAAAACATAAGAAGATAGATCGAAAAAACAAATAAAGAAGAATGAAAAAGAGAAAAGCCACCAGAATTTATGCAAAATAATGTTAGACATTAAGGCCTTTTGTAGATAAACAGCCCATTTGAAGAATAAGATGATTCTCCAATGAAAAGCAAGTCCAGTCATCAACGACACATGAAAGGAGGGCAGTGACATGAATATCGGAATTACCTGAATGGTCAGGCCTATTGAAATGAAGGGCCACCGGTAAATGTTTGCCATGATAGATGCCATTCAAGTGCTCACGAAACCTGTCTGCCAAACACCTGCCAGTTTCACCAATATAGGTCATGCCACACATCTTACAGATGATAGCATAAATCAGGTTTCTGGATGGCGCACGTGAAAGACTCTCTAATGACAAAATTTCCTTTTGGACAGCTCTTACAATACATAGATGGCATTGGCACAGTTTAGTACCAAAGTATGAAGGGCTAGTATGTCTCAAGCAACTGTGTACAAGAATATCCCTAAAATTGTTATCCCTACGATATGCCACCATAGGTGTATCACAAAACAACTTTCTGGTATCAGGATCAGAGTGGAGAATAGGCAGATGTCGAAACAGAATTCTCTTCACTGCCAGACAGTGAGGATGGAAAGTTTGAACCAATTTGAGTCTGTCAGATTGGACAGAAGGTTTATTAGTGAGTGCCATCTGAAGAGTGTTGCATGTGATGCAATTAAGAGCATCAGATAAAACATGTTCTGGATAAAGACGTCAGAGAAAGAACTCGAGCATCTCTTGAGCTCGCTGATAGAAATCATCGTCATCGTGACATAACCGATGCAAGCGAAGAAGTTGAGAAAAGGGAATGGAATTTTTACAACTAAGAGGATGCGATGAAGTATAAAGAAGGAAACCATGAGCGTCAGTAGCCTTATAATAGACAGATGTTTTAAGACCAGTAGGGCTAATAGTCACAGTAGCATGAGTAGTGTCCTTCAAATAAGAAGGCAGATTAGCGACTAAAGGCTGGAGAATACTATCAAGGAATTCAGAAATACATTCAGTGGGACAAGAACAGGCTGAAACAATAGGCCTACCAGGGTTAGCAATTTTATGCACCTTAGGAAGCATGTAAAAGGAAGGCTTATGAAGACTACTATCAAAAATGTGGAGAGATAAAGCACAAAAAAGAAGAAGATCATCATGGACAAGGCAGCGGATAGTCTTATAAACAGTAAGATTATTCCGGACTGTAGCATCACCAGAACAAGGTGAGTAAAAGGTGGTGTTACCTAGCTGTGTAACTCCTTCATGAGTGTATAAGTCCTTATGCCAAACAACCACTGCACCACCTTTGTCTGCCAGCTTGATAACAATTTCATCATGATTTTTAAGGCGTGACAATGCCCGCCATTCAGAAGACGTGAGATTAGATCGATGGAGACGGTGTAGAGTGAGCTGGTCAATGTCATGTAAAGTATTGGCAATATGTAAATCCAGAGCATGAGAAGCTCCTGGAGCTGGAGTCCAGTCTAGTTTAGGTTTGTTAAAATGATGAAAGATATCATTAGTATCGGAAACCCTGGTAGAATCATTACCCTTATGATGGTAATATTTGAGACGCATGCGGCGATGGAAGCTGTGAACATCTTGAAGCAGAGAATATTTGTCAAAATTAGAACGAAGAGAAACAAACAAGACCTTTGCTCAGGACAGACAATTCATCAGGAGACCGATGCAAATCTGGAGGAATGCAAATAACTTTAGCATGGGTATAAGACTGAATAGAGGACCTTGAAGAATATTGCAGATGGAGGCAGCACAATTTTACTTTTTCAAAGCAGATATCTACACGGCTACAGTGATGTTATATAAATTACTTGGTAAAGTCTGGGAAAAGGAAGAGATACCAGCAGAATGGAAGGAAGGATATCTGGTTAAGTTGCCTAAGAAGGGAAATTTACAAGAGTGCACAAATTATAGAGGAATAATGTTACTATCAGTGCCAGGAAAAGTATTAAACAGGATTATCCTTGAGAGATTAAAAGAGTCCATAGACAAGAAACTGAGAGATGAACAAGCAGGTTTTCGACAAAACAGATCATGTACAGACCAGATAGCCACTTTGAGAATAATAGTTGAACAAAGTCTGGAATGGAATTCACCACTATACATCGGATTTGTGGACTACGAAAAAGCATTTGACAGTGTAGACAGAGAATCACTTTGGAAATTGATGAGGCATTATGGAGTTCCCCTGAAGATCATTAATTTAATAAAGAAAACATATGAAGACATGACATGCAGAGTTCTTCACGAAGGACAGCTTACAGAACCGTTTGGGATAAGAACAGGAGTGCGACAGGGATGCCTCTTGTCTCCATTTCTTTTCTTGCTGGCAATAGATTGGGTTATGAGATCATCGACAACACACAACAGAAATGGAATCCAGTGGACTCTGACTAAGCAGTTGGATGATCTGGATTTTGCTGATGACTTGGCTCTTCTGTCCCATAACCGTAATCAGATGCAGGACAAATTGAAAACACTCGATGAGAGGTCACAGCAATTGGGTCTGAAAATACACAGGGAAAAGACAAAAATAATGAGAATAAATGCAGGTAATGATAACAGGGTTGAACTTGAAGAAACACCAAACAAGTGTCAGTGGAGCAAGAGATGAGAAGAAGACGATGGCGATGGATAGGACACACACTGAGGAAACCTGTTGATAGCATTACAAGGCAGTCCTTGTTCTGGAACCCCCAGGGCAAGAGAAGCAGAGGTAGACCAAGAAGTACATGGAGAAGAGAGTTGGAGACAGAGGTGAAAATGATGAGGAGAACATGGAAGGAACTTGAGATGATGGCACGTGACAGGAGGACTTGGCATGTGTTTGTTGAAGGCCTATGCTCCTTTGGGAGTGGAGGGTTATGAATGAATGAATGTGTGTTCAAACAAGTATAGAGCTCCCTATGTGTGATGCGATCAAGAGTATCAGATAAAACACGTTCTGGATAAAGATGTCGGAGAAAGAACTTGAGCTCGTTGATGTAAATCATCATCATCGTGACATAACCGACGCAAGCGAAGAAGTTGAGAAAAGGGAATGGAATCTTTACAACTAAGAGGATGTGATGAAGTATAAAGAAGGAAACCATGAGCGTCAGTAGCCTTATAATAGGCAGAAGTTTTAAAACCAGTAGGGCTAATAGTCACAGTGATGTCAACGAAGTTCAATGAAGTCATAGAAATTTCAGAAGTGATTTTGATGGCAGGATTGAAATTACCAACAAAGTCAATAAATCGACGGAGGTCTACCTCAGACATGTCTGTAATACCAATATCATTATCAATATAATTTAAATACTAATTAAAATATAATTTAATACTAAGCAGCGAGTGGGCCTTTGATAAAGTATTAAATCTATTTACAAATTTTAATTAAACTTGCTTAATGTATACATAATGGAGATAGAGGCTGTTACTGCAGTAACTAGGTCAGTTATTGTGTCGCACTTTCATCCATGCTTTTAAAGGTTCAAAATGGATGTCTGTTGCATGAATAGAAAACATTTATAGAGGCCTTGAATCTTCAGATACTTGTGTGAATCTACTGTACAAGTCATTCAAGTGTATGACATGGCAATAAGAATGCTGACAGACTAGCTTGAAGTTCACCCATAGCTGTGACACTGGTCCTGCACAAGGGAGAGAAACTGAGGACAGTTAATGATCATCTATTAGAAAACAACACTGCAATAGATGAATCAACAAGGCTAAGATAGCTGGAATGTGGCACCAAACATAAGACTAGCAGGTATAACGTATGAGAGGATGCATCCGACATGTATACAGTCAGGATACTACAGTACAGTAAGCATTCATTACACTTCAGCATTTGCTGAGAGAGACCAGTGGGTTTGCCTGGATTGCAGTGATGTCGATCCTCAACTACAATCACATAATTATCAGGAAATTGTGCTTATGTGTTTGTTACTACATTTTGCTAACAAATTTTAACTAAACATATAAGACATGCAATTCATTATTTATCTTTGCTCATTATTTTTATTATTACAGGTGTTTATTCTTGTCACCTATGCATCACTCATTTCTTCCAACTTGATGTCCTGGATAAGCATATGAAAACAGTACACAGAGATGGAGGCTGGGAGTTTGATAATAAATGCAGTGATCTTCAGAATGTGTTACCACAGGACAGTGGAAGTAACATGAATGAAGCAGGGAATAACATTGATGATGCCACTTTTACTGATGTAGCAAAAGAAGATAGCATCAACCTGAGACTCACTTGTAATGAAGCATCAGTGAACCTCATCAACAGTCAGGAAAGGACAGCTACAATGTTTGACAACCTACACAGTAATACATCAGTTTGTAAAAATCAGATCTGTAACATAAATTGTAGTAAACTATTTTCTGCCAGTGAGATAAATGCTCAGCTTTGTGTGAGTGACAGAACTGTTGCTACTTGTAGTGATTTAAACATTCAGTCTCACAAGAATATAGAGGAATACAATTCCTACAAGTGTGATATTAATAGCGCATCATTTTCTGTGAAAGATAACCTGTGGCAACATAAAAGAATACATGCAGGAGAGAAGCCTTACAAGTGTGATATTTGTGGGGTAGCATTTACTAAGACCAGTAAATTACAAAGTCATAAAAGAATATGTACACTAAAAAATCATAAAAGAATACATACAGGAGAGAATCCTTACATGTGTAATGTTTGTGGATTAGCATTTACTAGCACAAGTCAGCTACAAAGTCATAAAAAATACATACAGGAGAGAAGCATTACAAGTGTGATGTTTGTGATGCTGCATTTACTGTGAGCAGTAATCTACAAAGTCATAAAAGAATACATACAGGAGATAAACTTTGCATTTGTGATTTTTGTGGAGCAGCATTTGCTCGGACAGATACCCTACAAAGACATAAAAGAATACATACAGGAGAGAAGCCTTACAAGTGTGATGTCTGTGATGGTGCATTTACTGAGAGTAGTAACCTTAAAAATCACAGAAGAATACATACACGAGAGAAGCCTTACAAGTGTGATGTCTGTGATGCAGCATTTACTAAGAGTAGTAGCCTTAACAGTCACAGAAGAATACATGCAGGAGAGAAGCCTTACAAGTGTGATGTCTGTGATGCAGCATTTACTCGGAGCAGTACTCTACAAATGCATAAAAGAATACATACAGGAGAGAAGCTTTACAGGTGTGATGTCTGTTATGCTGCATTTACTGAGAGTAGTAACCTTAACAATCACAGAAGAATACATACAGGAGAGAAGCCTTACAAGTGTGATGTCTGTGATGCAGCATTTACTCAGAGCAGTATTCTACAAAGTCATAAAAGAATACATACAGGAGAGAAGCCTTACAAGTGTGATGTCTGTGATGCAGCATTTACTAAGAGTAGTAGCCTTAACAGTCACAGAAGAATACATACAGGAGAGAAGCCTTACAAGTGTGATGTCTGTGATGCAGCAGTCACAGAAGAATTACAGGAGAGAAGCCTTACAATCTGTGATGCAGCATTTAATCGGAGCAGTACTCTACAAATGCATAAAAGAATACATACAGGAGAGAAGCCTTACAAGTGTGATGTCTGTTATGCTGCATTTACTGAGAGTAGTAACCTTAACAATCACAGAAGAATACATACAGGAGAGAAGCCTTACAAGTGTGATGTCTGTGATGCAGCATTTACTCAGAGCAGTATTCTACAAAGTCATAAAAGAATACATACAGGAGAAGCGTTACAAGAGTGATGTCTGTGATGCAGCATTTACTCAGAGCAGTACTCTACAAATGCATAAAAGAATACATACAGGAGAGAAGCTTTACAGGTGTGATGTCTGTTATGCTGCATTTACTGAGAGTAGTAACCTTAACAATCACAGAAGAATACATACAGGAGAGAAGCCTTACAAGTGTGATGTCTGTGATGCAGCATTTACTCGGAGCAGTATTCTACAAAGTCATAAAAGAATACATACAGGAGAGAAGCCTTACAAGTGTGATGTCTGTGGTGCTGCATTTACTGCTAGCAGTAATCTACAAAATCATAAAAAAATACATACAGCAGAGAAGCCTTACAAGTGTGATGTCTGTGATGCAGCGTTTACTAGGAGTGGTGACCTTAAAATTCACAGAAGGATACATACAGGAGAGAAGCCTTACAAGTGTGATGTCTGTGATGCTGCATTTACTGAGAGTAGTAACCTTAACAATCACAGAAGAATACATACAAGACAGAAGCCTTACAAGTGTGATGTCTGTGATGCAGCATTTGCTCGGAGCAATACTCTAAAGATGCATAAAAAAATACATACAGGAGAGAAGCCTTACCAGTGTGATGTCTGTAATGCAGCATTTACTCGGAGCAGTATTCTGCAAAGACATAAAAGAATACATACAGGAGAGAAGCCTTACAAGTGTGATCTCTGTGGAGCAGCATTTACTCAAACAGATACCCTACAAAAACATAAAAAAATACATACAGGAGAGAAACCTTGGAAGTGTGTTATTTGTGATACAGCATTTACTCAGAGCAGTAGTCTACAAAATCATAAAAGAATACATTCAGGAGAGAAACCTTACAAGTGTGATGTTTGTGGAGCAGCATTTACTGGGAAAAGTAACTTACAAAGACATAACAAAATACATACAGGAGAGAAGCCTTACAGGTGTGATGTTTGTGGAGCAGCATTTACTGAGATAGATAGCCTACACCAACACAGAAGAAAACATACAGGAGTGAAGCCTTCCAAGTAAGATGTTTGTGGGAAAGCATTTACTCAAAGCAGTAGTCTACATCATTATAAAAGAATACATTCAGGAAAGAAGCCTTACACGTGTGATGTCTGTGATGCAGCATTTACTGTGATAAACAACCTACAAAGACACAAAAGAATACATACAATGGAGAAGCCATACAAGTGTAATGTTTGTGGAGCAGCATTCACTGAGATAGATAGCATACAAAAACACAGAAGAATACATACAGGAGAGAAGTCGTACAATTGTGATGTTTGTGATGCAGTATTTGCTTGGAAAGGTCAAAGTCATAAAGTAATACATACAGGAAATAAACCGTACAGATGTGACATTTGTGATGCTGCATTTACTGAGAGTGGTAGTCTACAAAGACATAAAAGTATACATATCTTAGTGTGAGTGATAGTGCTGCTGCTGCTTGCAGTGATTTAATCATTCAGTCTCACAAGATAATAGAGGAAGACAAATCCTACAAATGTGATATTTATGGTGTATCATTTATTGAGAAAGATAACCTACAACAACATGAAAGAATACATACAGGAGAGAATCCTTACTGGTGTGATGTTTGTGATACAAAATGTATTCAGTATATTGTTTGGTCCTTGGTGCTGACTGACAAAGCAATCAGTGACCAACATGTCTGGGGGCACCTTGTGGGGGGCAACACAAACTGTCTCTACTTTGGTCTTTGGTGCTGACTGACAAAGCAATCAGTGAACAACATGTCTGGGGGCACCTTGTGGGGGGCAACAACAAACTGTCTCTACTTTGGTCTTTGGTGCTGACTGACAAAGCAATCAGTGACCAACATGTCTGGTGGCACCTTGTGGGGGCAACAACAAACTGTCTCTACTTTGGTGCTGACTGACAAAGCAATCAGTGACCAACATGTCTGGGGGCACCTTGTGGGGGCAACAACAAACTGTCTCTACTTTGGTGCTGACTGACAAAGCAATCAGTGACCAACATGTCTGGGGGCACCTTGTGGGGGCAACAACAAACTGTCTCTACTTTGGTGCTGACTGACATGTCTGGGGGCACCTTATGGGGGCAAAAACAAACTGTCTCTACTTTGGTGCTGACTGACAAAGCAATCAGTGACCAACATGTCTGGGGGCACCTTGTGGGGGCAACAACAAACTGTCTCTACTTTGCTTGATCAACAGCCATTCTTCATGTGGTGCCCCAGCTCTGGTTCATGCTTAGTGTTTCAGCCTTCACAGTTCTCCGTCTGGTGGCTTTTAGCAGTCCGTGTTTCCACTTTCTGTCTGGTGGCTTTTAGCAGTCCTTGTTTTCACTTTCTGTCTGGAGTCTATAGCATGGTAGTTCTGGTGATGATGTCTGAGGATGTTGCCCACCCAGTCCCAGCATCTACCCATTACATTAGTGCACATGTCTTCTTGGTGGCTCCACATTAGCAGTTCTTGGTGGCTCCACATTAGCAGTTCTTGGTTGGTGATGGTGTTCAGCCAGAAAATTTGAAATATTTTCCTTAGGCAAATTACTCAGTGTAGTGGTCTACAATTACATGAAAGGATACATGCTGGGGAAGTATAATGTTTGTGATGAAGCATTTAATGTGATATAGTTTACAAAAACATAAAAGAATGCATACAGGAGAGATACCCTACAAGTGTGATGTTTATGGTGGAGCATTTCATGTGAGAGG
Organism: Oreohelix idahoensis; assembly: GCA_024509875.1. NCBI lineage: Eukaryota > Metazoa > Mollusca > Gastropoda > Stylommatophora > Oreohelicidae > Oreohelix > Oreohelix idahoensis. Next base: position 23,728 of record JAMPIV010003785.1, read on the forward strand.
TAGTCTACAGAAACATAAATGAATGCATACAGGAGAGATACCCTACAGGTGTATGATGTTTGTGGTGGAGCATTTACTGTTGGAGAAAGACTACAAAAACATAAGTGAATGTGTACATGAGAGATACCTTACAAGTGTAATGTTTGTGGTGCATCATTTCCTGAGACAAGTAACTTACAAAAATATAAGTGAATACATAAAGTAGTAGGCCTTACACGTGTGATGTCTGTGAGGCAGCATTTACCCGAAGAGGTTGGCTACAAAATTTTATAAGAACACATACAGGAGAAAGCCGTAAAATTGTCACGTTTTTTGGTTCAGCATTTACACACAGAAATATTCCACAAAAAAGAATATATACAGGAGAGAACCTTTACAAGTGTATGATGTTTGTGGTGCAGCATTTATGTGAGTGGTAGGCTACAAAATTATAAATGAGTACATACAGAAGAGAAGCCTTACAAGTGTGATGTTTGTAGTGCAAGAATTTACTCTCAGTGGCAGCCTACAGTTACATAAAAAAATACAGATGAAGATCTTTGCACATGTGATGTTTGTGGTGCAGCATTTACTGTGAGACGTAGCCTAAATATGCATAAAAGAATACATGCAGGAGTGAAGACTTACAAGTGTGATATTTACTGTGCAGCAATTACACACAGCTGTTTGTGCATTCTAAAAAGTCACTACTTTAGTTGTACAGCTTTTCTCTTGATCTGAAGGCAATAAATCTTTTTAACTGGCACACACCGCATCATTGGAAAATATCAGCTGACTTTGGCTTGAAAAATAATGAAATTTATGCCAGTTTCAATGCATTCCTGATAAGTGTTGGACTAAAATCATTTCCTAGACATTAACTTCAGTCAGAATATTATCTTTATATGGATTTTCAATGTTTTATTACATTATTTTGTTTTGTAACAGCTGTTCTAAATCATCATCATCATTAGAGTCATTTAGACAAAACTATCAGACAGTTAATTAACCGTATATGTTGTATATACCATTGTTTAGACAAACTATATCAGCCAGTTGTTGTTGTTGTTGATGTTGTTGTTGTTGATGTTGATGTTGGTTAACTAGGGCTGCTGAGCTTGTAACTCTTTAGCAGTTAATGCTCAGCTAAAGACTGTGTGTGTGTTCAGCAGCTGTTGAGTGAGGCTGTATAGAATGTTTGTGGTTGTTGGGGTGACCGGCAATAGCTGTCATCTTTCTGTGGAGAGCCCTAGACAAGTGAACAGCACATGCGAAACTGTCTCATACAGATGGGTACAGTTGCGGCAATAAGGCTTGTGTGTGGGGTTTAGTTTGTTTAAGTTCTTGTTGAATCTGGTGTGTTCTGTTCTTAGTTGGAAGTTGTACCTGTATGTCAAAGTGATTAAGGTATCTGACGCGTTTAGTCAGAGATACCAGGGCGGCGCTACGAACTGTCATTATTGAAGAACATTGTATTGACCATGCACGAATATTAAAATTTTTACCAGCCTTTTGAATGCCTGATGTATACCTAACGATTTCCGGTCAGCATGACCTTGTTTACACTGGCTGTTCCTGTTGATGCTATGTGTGTTATCGTCAATAAATGTTTTGAAACGTGCCAGCAGTGTTCAAGTATCCTTGACTACTGCATGTGAGTGTATGGGTTGCATTACACCACAGATTCGAGCTTAAACACATTCGCGCCTTCATTCGCACCCACACTCAGTTCATCATATGCCAGCACTACACACCTAACAACATGTATACTGTCTTGGGCCAGTGATCACCTCAACAAGAGAAAAAGACAGTTACATTTCTGGTAGGCCAGCTGATGGGGCTATTTTCGTGAGAAGGACAAGTACACCTTACATTTGTGGGTCTAAGCTGGACAGAGCGAGAAATTAACATTTCCGTGGACTTTGTGCTACATGTTTTGATAAACAAGGTGGACATCTGAGAATAACACACATACTCTACACTTTCAAGTTTTGTCTACACAGGACAGAAATAGGTCATCAACTGTTGACCCAGATAAACAGTGCTAGCATTTATGTTATAATGCTGCATAAACAACAACATGACAAGTACTGAAGTTGGCATAGAGGCGTTTGCTACATGGACCACAGCTGTATACGAGTCGAGTCCCTTTTTGTGAACGGTACCGCTGGTCGTTCACACGTCTCAGTCAACAACAGACTTTTCTACGTCCGAGCATTTAAGTTACATTGTTCGAGGTCAAGTGTTTGTAAACAGTACGATAAATTGTCAACATTCGATGTGCAAGACTCAAGTTTCGAGAAGGTCATAGTAACTTTATGTTCTGGGAGACCACTTCATGCTATAGTGGATCTGTCAATCAGTGCGCGCTTGACATTTTGTTTCTGTGTTCGCAAGGAGCAAGATAGTTACTGTAACATCATGTGTGACTAAGCTTTTTTTTTTTTGCAACACATTCAATTGCTATATATATTTATGTTACTTCTACTGTTGTTGTGTATTTTTCTTGTGTTCTTTTGCGGGTTTAAGGTTGGGCGGTGTCTATTATAAGAGATACCACGGTCTATAAGATATAGTGGTCTTATAATAGCGTTCTGTAGGTGCAAATTTCCTTAATTGGAATTTGCTAGCGACAATTGTTGCTGTTTACGTTTAGCTGTGACGACATGAGTTAGTGTTGTTTTCGTTATTTTTTCATTCTTTGATTTTCGATTTATTTTGTTTGTATCTGTTCTTCTCTCCTTCCTTCCGTTTATTTCTTTACACCTTTTTGTTTATAACAGTGTTGCCATTTGTCTTGTTTACTTTTCGCGGTCATCATTACACATTTGTGTAACATTTTCTTTACTTTTTGCTGTATTGTTTATTTGACTTCCGCGAACGTTTTCGGTTATTGTTCTGTATCTTTGTCTTTGTATTTATGATTGTACTACATTATTGTCAAACACAGTCTACATACATATACTTGGTCATGTATTATTATTATTAATAAGGTACACTCTTCATATAGAGATTGTTAATAAAATATTATTATATAAGATATTTATACAAGTTCTTTGCTAAAAGACTTGTTGTCCAAAGATTGAGACAGAGTGGAATACATATGTAAGTTCTTTATAAAAAAGACTTGTGATTGAGATATAAAGGTATTATTTTCCACAGGTACTTAAGTGATTATTTGTTATATTATAAACAAGATAACCATACAAGGTCTTTGACTAAGACTAAGAGAGTGAAATAAAGTGAAGTGAGTATACAAGTCTAATAGGACAGACTTGTCTCCCATTGAAGTGGGATAAGGTAATTTGTTTAATTTTTCAGGTTTCTGATCTCATTAGACAGAATGTCTAATTTGGATTTCTTCATCCAGCAAGGGTTAAAACTTGGTAAGTCTGGTAAAGAATTGGAAGAATATTCATCTGCTCAATTCGCCATTGCATTAAAGTCAGAAGAAAAGAAACAAAAAGAGGAAATTAAATTGAAAGCAGAAGCTGAACTAAAGAAGTTAGAAGCTGAGAATAAAAGATTAGAACTTGAAGAAAAAAGGTATCAAAGAGAGGCTGAGGAGAGAAAAGCTCAAGCTGCTGCTGAGGAGAGAAAAGCTGCTGCTGCTGAGGAGAGAAAAGCTCAAGCTGCTGCTGAGGAGAGAAAACTTCAAGCTGCTGCTGATGAAAGAAAATTCCAGATGGAAATGGAAGACACAAAACTTCAAGCTGCTGCAGAGGAGAGGAAACTTCAAGCTGCTGCTGAGGAGAGAAAACTCCAACTTCAAGCTGCTGCGGAGGCTGAAAATAGGAAAATGGAACATGAGGAAAGAAAACAGAAAATGGAACTTCAGGAAAGACTCGCAACTTTGGAGTTAGAGAAATTGAAAGTGGCGAGTACGGGTGCTCAGCAAACAACTTCGAGTACGACAAAGGAGTTTGTTAGTAGGATTAAATTACCTCATTTCAATCCCTTAAAGGATGACATAGTGGATTATCTAGATAGATTCCAATTTTTATGCGATGCGCATAAGGTAAAAAAGAAAAAATATGTTGAACAACTGATGGAATTTTTTACAGGTGACACAGTGACTACTCTTATGACAATAGACGAACATGACAGGACTAATTATGATGTTGTCAGAGCAGCATTGCTAAAAAAAATATCAACTAAAAGAGGAAGATTATCGTCTTCATTTTAGGACAATGTTGCCAGAAAATGGAGTAGATTTCTCTGAGTTTGTTACAAAAATACGTCGTACATTTACACAATGGGTTGAGTTGTCTCAGACTGAGAAAACATATGAAGGCCTAATGGACTTATTACTTCGAGATAAGGTTTTGTCATCGGTTAATGATTCTTTCCTTGCATTTCTTCATGAGCGTAAACCCAAAAACTTAAAAGACATGGAGGAATACTGTTGCCAGTACACCACCGCGCATCCCCATGCTACAGTTAGCAATTCTAAAGTGAAAGAAGGGTTGCCAGTTGCTTCGGCAGCACCATATGGCTCTAATTTCAATAAGAAATTTCATGGTGCTCAACAAAACTGGAATAGGAGAAGTAATCAGAATTACACTCATAAGCAGAGTAATCCAACATATGATGGTTCTTCTGCTAAGAACTGGAGACAAGATGGTAGTTCTCGTAATTTTGGTGGTAATAAGTATAGACACTTTCGCAAAGGTTATCACAATAAAAACTACCCAAGCTTGTCTGCTCAGGATAACCGTTCGCGATGTCAAGAATATGACGATGGTGAATATACAAACCAGGATTCAAACCGGAATGATAATTACAATAGACAATATGATAACAATTACAAGGGAAATGATAATCGCGGTAGACCTAGATATAACAAAAGAAAAGCTTACCAACAGGCAAACTCGGCACAACAAGAGTTTGATGGAGCCTGTAATCAAGTAAATGATAGTGGTAACTCTAAGGCTATCACTGGTTGTGCTTTCGATTTTGGGAGAGCAACTGAATGCCCCCAATGCTTAACATTGTTCGACTCATCGACTGTATCTACCCTAAGTTGTGGTCACCCTCTTCCTGCTCTACCTGCTACAGTTGCGCATGATGGGAGAGGGTCTCTCATCTTGCATAACGGTTTAGTGAATGATAGGCGGGTCTCAGTACTTTTCAATTTGGGATGTACTACCGTCGGGGTTAGGGAGTCTCTGATAGATCCTTGCTGTGCCACTGGAAAAGCGATCAAATGTGTTACATTTGGTGGTACTATGGAAAGTTATCCTACTGCTATTATTAGGATTGACACTCCCTTCTTTACAGGAGATATCCATGCATGTCTTCTTCCTAATCCTATTGCGGATCATATAATCGGTCGTATTCATGGGGTTAAGGAATGCACCCCGCAACAAATTTCTATTTGGGAAGAACAAAACATTCAAACGGTCAATGCAGTGGTGACAAGAGCTCAAGCTCTTAATCCCCCAACTTCATCTGATGATAGTAATGGAGTTGATAGCCAAGACGAGCACTTGGTGATTTCCCATGATTCGTTTGTTAAACGTCAAGAAGAGGATCCTTCTTTGAAGAAATTCTTCCTTCTCGCAAAGAAAGGGGATCCCAATCAGAATACGAATCACAAATCGTATATCACTATGAGGAATGGTATATTAGTACAAATGGTACAACACTCGGACAAGTCTATGCATTCGCAAATTCTTGTGCCTAAGTGTATGAGAGCCTTAATTCTTCAACATGCACACGATTCTCAGTGTGCTGGACACATGGGTTTTTCCAGAACTAAAACTAGAGTCCTTGCGTCTTTCTTTTGGCCATTTGTTAATAAAGACATACGAATTTATTGCCGGTCTTGTAAACTTTGTCAAGAGGTCAAGTCTAGAGGTCCAAGACATGCTGCACCTATTCAGGCTGCAGATATTCCGATTCGGCCGTTTCAGAAAATGGCTATAGACATTATTGGCCCGTTTAAGATTAAGTCAGCCAGAGGACACCAATTTATCCTCACTTGCGTTGACATGTGCACGCGTTGGCCAGAGGCTATTCCTCTGAAGAGCATATCAACTGTTGATATCGCTGACGCTCTTTGGCTCATATTTTCTCGTCTGGGATTCCCAGGAGAAATATTGTCAGACCACGGCAGTCAATTAATTTCGGACACTATGTCTCAGGTAATGGCTACGCTAGACATTAAAAGGTCTCTCAGTAGTATTTATCATCCAATGTCCAATGGATTGGTTGAACGTCTTAATAGGACACTAAAGAACTTACTTGGCAAGATAATGGAGGATCATCCTGATGATTGGGACAGGGTCCTACCTGCAGCACTCTTTGCCTATAGAGAGGTTCCCAACGAGCATACAGGGTTTTCTCCTTTTGAACTTGTCTTTGGTGCGCAACCGCGCATCTGATGTCATTGTTACACGATTTGATAACTTCCGATAATATTGACGATGATACACAATCGTCATATGAATATGTCATTGCTCTTAGGGAGAAAATTATCGAATCGTGCAGATTAGCAACTTCATCTTCCGAATTTGCGAAAGAAAAGGCTAGGCAATTTGCTAACAAGAAAAGATGCCTACGTCAACTTTGTCCTGGAGACAAAGCGTTTGTCTTACTTCCCTCAAGAGAGAACAGACTTCTCATTTCATGGAAAGGTCCATACACTATAGTCTCGAAAATTTCAGATGTCGACTATATTGTCGATGTGGATGGAAAGCATAAAACCTTTCATATAAATATGCTAACAGAGTTTATTGAACGTCCAGACTATTTGCAGCCTATTTTCCAGGTGACGGACGACTCTCCAGTCCAACACGGTCACATCTCATCCCTGTCCGTTATACAGGATGAGGAAACTATTTTTTCTGATGTTAACTTACCTCTTCCTGCGATTCCACTTAATTCTACGGAATCATGGAAAAACGTTACTGTCTCTTCGAATTTGTCTCTTGAGGAACAGCATCAAGTATCTTCTACGCTACAATCATTTCAGGATGTCCTTACCGACATTCCTGGACACACACGTGTCATTGAACGTGACATCACACTTACTGATCGTAATCCGGTCAGAGTAAGACCATACCCTATACCTATTCATTTTCAAGAACAAGTCGAGAAAGAATTGGATGAAATGATTCAACTGCAAATAATTGAACCATCCACTTCAGCTTATTCTTCGTCGATAGTTATTGTTCGAAAGAAAGACAATAACATACGTCTTTGCATTGACTATCACAAATTAAATCAAGTTACGAAGTTCGATGCTGAACCTATGCCTTTATTAGATGATCTACTTATTAGACTTTCTAAAGCTAGATTCTTTACTAAACTAGACTTGTCGAAAGGTTACTGGCAAGTCCCTTTGACGGAACATGCCAAACCTCTGACTGCATTTTAATAACCTAGGGGTCTATTTCAGTGGAATTTTATGCCTTTCGTGCTTATGAACGCCCCAGCGACTTTCGTGCGCATGATGCGACGAATTCTATCAGATCGTGCAGATGTCATCGCATATTTAGACGACATCTGTCTTTTCAGCGATACTTGGGAAGAACACTATTTGGGTCTAAAGGAATTGCTATCTACTTTACGTGAGCATAGTTTGACTGCAAAACCCTCTAAAGCTTTTGTTGGGTTTAGTGAAATTTCTTTCCTAGGTCATCGGGTTGGTCATGGTCTGTTGAAGACAGAGGACCAAAACATTTCGAAGATATTAAATATCTCGGTTCCGAAGACAAAAAAGCAAGTGTGTAGTCTCTTGGGATTAATACAATTCTGTGGAAGATTCATTGAGAATCTGTCCTCCATTATGGCACCACTTTCATCGTTATTGAAAAAAGGTTCACCTAATATGGTGCGTTGGTCCCAAGAATGCCAATCTTCATTGGATCAGGTTAAGAATTTATTCTCATCTCATCCTATCTTAAGACTTCCAACGATTGATAAGACTTTTGTCCTTCGTAGTGATGCCTCTTCCACTGGGATTGGAGCGGCACTAATGCAGGAGTATTCAGGAACTCTGCATCCTGTAATGTATATCTCTAGGAAGCTAAATGCGGCAGAAAGGAATTACTCGGTTTTTAGACCATGAATTATTGGCTATGGTTTGGTCCATTCTTAAGCTACAAAGGTTCCTTCTGGGCGCGCATTTCTTTATGGAAACTGACCAAAAAGCTCTTACAGCTATGCAAAGTAAGGATTTGAAGAGCTCGAGATCTACTCGTTATGCTATTGCTCTTCAGCCTTTCCATTTCACGGTGCGAGCTATCCGTGGTTCGGATAATGTGATGGCGGACATATTGTCTAGATGCCCACATGATTCCAATTAAATCTTGTGTCCTAGTTTTCCTGATACACTTTCAGACTTAGGTCTGTCCTTAATATCCTAATATATTGTAATACAAATGTTTTACTATTTGGATGATGTATAAAGAATTTAACAAATTTGATTTTGTCCATCCATTAGTGATATGTTGCTAGTATAGCATTGCAATTCATGATATTTGTATATTGCTATAATTATAGTATTTAATAATGTTTGATATGTGTCTTGGTATTGCCAGCAACTCAGGTTCTTTAATGATACCTCCTGAATTTGTTTTGCTTTGAGAAATATTTTCTCTTATGTTGGGAGATGATTTGTATCCTCTTCAGACGCTTTATTTGTGCGTCCATTGTACCTGATAGTAGGTTCATTCTTTCATGAGCGCATAATTGATGCTTGTGCTGTCTTGCTCATAGATATATATTTTTTTTTTTAATGTATCATTTTTTTGTACAGGGGGGGTGTAGTAATATGTTGCTGTCATTTTCGACGGAGTCATATGTCAAGTTATTTGCTTATGTTTTTTCATAAGAATAATTGTTCATCCTTTGGGGTTTGACCTGTATGAAGATAGGGTCAAAGGTAAACAGTTCGGGCGTGTGCCCACGCAGGTTTTTTAAGCGCCAAGTTGAGTTACTTCTGTCAGGCCGGGATGTAAGCTGGCTTCTGAGGGACATGAGGTCCATTGTGTTTTTCGGGGAAAAATCTTCGAAGTGACTGCGTTGGCAGGTCTCCCCAGTGAATCTCTGTGCGTCGGAATGACGACAGAGTTCCTTATTATGTTCTGAGGATTCCGTTCCAGGTAATACCGACTTTTTCCATTATTACGCTTTCGGTGGCAGAACATGTTAGAAGATTACCTAGTCTGTGAACTACAGCTCACCGGTCCTACATTTCAGAACTTATATTTGTGTGCTCAAGGTAGCCATCCAAGACTATTAGTCTTTATATTATCCAGAAGTCCAGTGACGAAGATATATTGTGGGAACCGCAGATTGGCGGTATTTATGTCTACATAAGCATTACTGCAGGGTTGATGTTAACCTGCTCAGAAGAAGTACACAGATGACGTCAAAACGAGGCCTGTGTTAAGGCTAATATAATACAGCCTGATAATGTGCAATTGGCGGGGAGTGCCAAGTTGTACCTGTATGTCAAAGTGATTAAGGTATCTGACGCGTTTAGTCAGAGATACCAGGGCGGCGCTACGAACTGTCATTATTGAAGAACATTGTATTGACCATGCACGAATATTCAAATGTTTACCAGCCTTTTGAATGCCTGATGTATACCTAACGATTTCCGGTCAGCATGACCTTGTTTACACTGACTGTTCCTGTTGATGCTATGTGTGTTATCGTCAATAAATGTTTTGAAACGTGCCAGCAGTGTTCAAGTATCCTTGACTACTGCATGTGAGTGTATGGGTTGCATTACACCACAGATACGAGCCTAAACACATTCGTGCCTTCATTCGCACCCACACTCAGTTCATCATACGCCAGCACTACACACCTAACAACATGTATACTGTCTTGGGCCAGTGATCACCTCAACAAGAGAAAAAGACAGTTACACTTCCCTTTCTGCAGCCTGTTTTCTTTCCTCTGCAGCCAATCTCTTTTCTTCCTTTTCAGCTTCCAATTTCTTCTCTTCAAATTGGAGCCGCTTAATCTCAGCCTCCCTATCCGCCTCCAATGCCCTAGCCTCTTTATCAGCCTCAATCTGCAGCCTCTTAAGTTCTTTGTCCGCCTCAATTTGCAACCTCTTCTCTTCAGCTAACCTCCTATCTTCCCTTTCAATATATTTATTACATTCTGAAATTACATATTGGATCAAAACCTGACCCTCCATATTCATTTCTTTAGCAGTCAGCACAGCAGCTGATCTGAACTTGTCAAGATCTGATATCCTGTATCACACAAATTCTAACAATGTTCTAAGATAACTTAAAAATTCTAATTAACAAAGTAACACTCCAATTAATTAATTAACTCTGGCTGTGAAGATTCATCAACTCTTACTCTCCACTTTAAATATTTTATTATGAATATCTTTTAATTTTAGGGGCACTGTTGAATTTACACCAATTTATAATTTAATAGTTCTAATTCCGGAACAAGAGACCCCAATATGTGTGGTGGGTTTGATGTTATTTAATATCGTTATTATGTTTACTTAGTGTACTGAATGAGGTCAGCTGTGAAGGTCCCTGAGGATAACAATTTTGTTGAGTTTTCAGAGTACCTTGCTGCTACCACCATACGATCTCATTCAGAATTATTCTTGACTAGTATGTCTGATAGCTACGTCTAATGTCTAGGGTAATGACAATGTGGTGTGAATGTAATTAAATACACAAACACACACACAAACACCAATATTAATTCCTATGATCAACTCAACTAACACTGTGGTTTAAAGTTTACAATTTTTTTCAAATTTATTTTGTCCTGAACCTAGTATTCTTCTGGTCAGGACTTTCAACTCAAATAAATCAATGTGAATGTATATACATGTAATTAATTAAACAAAAGGAAGCAATGGTCATACATCTACTTTAAAATTTACTAATAATGGGTCTTTCTTAACTAGTGCTTGATGTCGGGTCAGGGTATTTTCATCATACCCATGCTTCTAATTACAAATTTTATTTGCTTTGTTACACAGGTTTGTTGGTGGAAAGGTTTTTATTTGTACACAATTATGGTTATTTTATTTATATATCATCAGTTGCCATCTCCACAACGAAGGTTGGCTGTAATGGATCTCCAATGTCTTCTGTCTCCTGTTTTGGTGGTGCACTCTGATAGACTCTTTCCTGTCCATCTCTTGATGTTATCTTCCCACTTATAGCGCTGTCTTCCCCTTGCACGTTTGCCTTCAACTCTCCCTTCTGTTATGGTCTTCTGCAAGGTGTTATGCCTTTTTATGTGGCCAAAGTATTTTACTAGCTGCCGAACTTTAACCTCCTTCATTAGTTCTCTTTTCATACCTAGATTTTCTAGGACCTCCTTATTTGTTTTCATCTCTTTCCATGAGATACGCCCCATTCTTCTATATATCCACATTTCAAGAGCCTCAATTCTTTCTTCCAAATGCTTATTCATCGTCCATGTTTCCGCACCATATAGAAATGCAGAATATATATAACACTTTATGATTCTCAGTTTTAATTTGTGAGATAACTGTTTAGATGTCAGTATATGTTTCATGTTGTTGAATGTAGCTTTGGCCATTCCTATTCTCTTCTTGACTGCTGTTTCACATCTGCCATCTTCTGTTATTATATGACCAAGATATACGTAGCTCTTGACTTGTTCCAGGATTTTCCCATTTACGCTTATCTTTAATGTGGGTTTATCATCTGTTTTGCTAATTATATAACAAGTGGCTAAATCTCCGCAGGCCTGGACGATATGACTTATCTGGCCTGTGACGATCAAAGATGGTTGTATCTCCAGCTCACTCCTCACTTGCTCAGAGTTAAAATGGTAGGCAGTTCGTATCATACAGTGTTGAACACTTCTGGATATCTGGCACTAGCACAGTGCCAGACAAAGAAACCCACAAATTCTATGAAAACACACAGGAACGTTGATTAGCACAACCTCAGATGAGCTGCTGGCTGGACTGTGGCGTCCTAACGTTTTATTACTTATATATTTATTCTAGGATCGTCACACTTCTCAACCTCAAGCGTCCTGCTTCTATGGACAGTCTTAGACAAAATGGCACTGAGCCTTCAACTTTCCCAATAACCTAAACTGTTTCAGCCAATGAGAGCTACCGGTACTACCAAACTTTCAATTTAAATTTTTAAAGCTAAGGACCAATTTTGGTCCAATGTTAGTGGTACTTCTGTCGGTCGGTCTGTCCGAACTTGGCATTTACCAAAATTAGACTTGGTTTTGGCCTAACAAGTCTTCCTCTCACTTGCTTTTTTTATTTCTACTGCTAAAATATATTTTTAGTGTTAAGCTATCCCATAATTTCTATCCCCCCTTGTCTATCCCTCCTCCAACAGAACACCTGCACTCTTTTCTACTTTTCTCAAGGACGCGTCAAAATGTAACCGTTAGTGAATGCAAAACTGAACATGTGTTTGCCTGTCTGTCCAGACCAATACAGTCTTTTGTCAATATCTTCTGTGTTATCTGTCCGTCTGCATATTTGAAAGCATATCATTTATCAGAAAAAGATAAGCTCTTAAACTAGCTAACTTTTTTTGATTCTAGACCTATTATTAAAGAATTCCTTATATTTTCTATTAGTAGTTTCAATTTCTAACATTTACATAAATCCACCATTCTCTTCCCGCTTGTGCATAGTTCAAGTTGGTGACGTCAGAAATATGTCCCAATTTTTCAAACTGAACAACGCGTGTGTGTATATGTATTTCCACTGTGCGCCTTATAGTAAGACTAAGCATTGGCTTTGCGGGTATTTTTAAATTTCTCAAAGCTTGCGATACCGCTCTTTCCCTTTTTATGCGATCGTTTATGCCTCTCTTTTTTTTAATCGTACTAGCCTATCTTTCTTGGAACAACTAAGCTAGACATTATCAAATTTTTATCGTTAACCATTGACGGGTGAGTTATACAGTCCAATGCTACTGGCGCGGCAATAAGGTTTCTCATTATGTTCTTATCTCAATGCGATGAATGGAGCGGGAAAAGAAGACACGTTACAGCTTTAGTAATTTTATTTCTACACATATTATTTTAACTTTTATACTTATAATTAGTAGTTTTATCGCTGTATCAATGTATTTCATCACACCTACATTAAATTGGTGTCTATAATTTTGCATTGTTGTATATCTCTTGAGTTTCATTTTTACTTTGGCCATCAGAAGGTGGTGATCTGATGCCACATCTGCTCCTCTATATACTTTACATCTTGCAATGACGATCGAAACTTCTTGTTTATGCATATATGATCAATCTGATTTTCTGTTCTATGGTCTGGTGATATCCGTGTTGCCTTGTGTATTTTTTTATGTGGAAACATGCTTCCTCCTATAGCCAGTTGATTTGAAGCACAGAAATTTGAGAATAGTTCCCTATTTTCATTCATTATTCCTAGCCCATGTTTTCCCATGACTTCCTCAAAGCCGGTGTTGGCTGTACCTATCTTTGCAGTCATGTTGCCCATCAAAATTGTGATGTCTCTTCTTTTTACTTTTTCCATAATTTCCTGTAGTCTAGTATAAAATGCTTCTTGAAATGTGGATATATAGAAGAATGGGGCGTATCTCATGGAAAACATTTACATTTATTTTCTTTTTAACTGTTTTAAAAGTAGCTGTTATTATTCTGGGTACAATGGCTTCCCATTCAATGAGTGCTTTCTGTGCTTCTTTAGATAACACAAGAGCTACCCATGCACTGTGGTGTGAAGTTTTGTCTTCATGTCCTGAGGACAGCATCAATTCACCTGTGATGAGTTTCTTCTTGTTTACTCCCTTCCACTTTGTTTCAAACAGTCCCAGAACCTCGATTTTATATTCCCTCATTTCTGCTGCTACTTGTGCCACTTTCCCTTGTTTGTTTAATGTCCGAACATTCCAGGTGCCAAATCTGGAAGTTTTCCTAGAAGAAAGAAGGTTAGTCAGTAACACAGACTCCTTTCAGCTTTCTGTGTTGCATCATATGCCTCCCTGTGAGAGGACCTTCCCCTGTCTTGAATGGCTGTCTTTTATTTTCCTTAATTGACTTGTCCATTTTTGCTGAAGTTTTTTGTCGTTTAAAGTGTTTACAGGATGGGTTAACCAGCCCCATGCCCAACCCTCCTTAGTCGCTTTCTATGACATGCATGGCAGGGAACAGTGTTACTATTCTTTGCTCCCCTTTCGGGACCTGGTAACATACCAGAGAATTTATATTCTATAAACCTGTACTGGATACACAACATACCATCAGAATATCTTAAACAAAATCGGGCAGAATACAGCTGGCAAACAAATTTATCACGTACAGGTATCAGATACTAATATGAAAAGGGTGGTTAAAAGAAAACACCCATTTACTAAAAGCAAGTTTTCAAAATCTCGATAAAGAATCTGCAATAACATTTAATTTAACCTGAATGGAAAAAAACATGAAGTTTTACTGTTGTAGCAACAGCGACCACCTTGTCAAACGCAAATTTGATGATCTAGACGACTTAAGAAAAGTCAGTGGACAATGGTACATGTCCAGCACAAAATGAGATCCTAAAAAATACCAAGAGAGTTTGGAAATAGCCCAAATAATAGCTAAATACTCTCTCTTTCTCTCTTTATAGTGGAATATCACATTTCAGCCAGAAGCAACTTTCTGCTGACATACATGACAGGATGCAGAAACCCATCATGTTCCTGCATAAGACATGCACCAATGCCCACTGCAGAAGCATCAGTTCTCAGTACAAAAGGCTTAGCCAAGTCTGGTAGTAGAAGAATGGGCTTACTGGAGAATACATTCTTGATCTTCCTCAGTGCTCTATCACACTCTTCAGTCCAGACCACCCTGTTTGGCGTACCCTTTTGAGTGAGCAATGTCAGAGCTGCCGACAATGAGGAGAACCTGGGGATAAATTTATGATAACAATTTATCAGACAGAGTAAACTATGAACTTGTTTCTTTCCTTTTGGAGGTTGCAAATTCAAAATTGTTCCAACTGTCTGATCAATTGGTTTTAAAACACCCTGTCCTACTACATACCCCAAAAATGTTAACTCATGAAACCCCACCTTAATCTTACTGGGTCTTGCTGTAAGGTGATGCCACTGAAGGCATGACAACAGTGAAAAATGTAAGGATGAGTAAATTAGAGATTAAGAGCTTAATTAAATCAATAATATATTCATTTTAAAATAAAATGAACATTTTAAAGCTTTTTAACCAGTGTAGATGGAAATGAAAACATATTCAATCTATACTGTGAACATTTTTAAACATTGCAGATGTAAAGATAAATGTAAATCTATTAAATCTAAATGTAATGAAAGTTTCCAACATTTTTAAAAGGTAAATGTAAATCTATTCAATCGACATGTAATGAGTGTTTTTTCACTCCTCGGGATTAAAATTAATTCTCACTGAAGGTAAAAGTTCTGAGGTAGATGAGATGATGGAACATGAAGAAGAGGGGGACACATGTGTATGTGTCAGGAAACTCAATACTCAGGAGGGTATTTGTTTCACTACTTTTTCCAACTAGTTGGTGGTACCAGGTGAGGTTACTATCTCTGGAACAAGTGAGGGTACAAGTGGCCTGAAGACTACACTAGACGCCATCATCAGACGAGTCGTAGAGAAGCGGGACCAACTTTCTAGACACCCCCGGACACTTCTGGGAACATGCTGCACCCTACAACATTGACCAGGACATGAGAAATTCAGTCAGCTATCTACAAAGAACCAAACCACCAGTGGGAGCAGAAACCTCACTGGCAGTTAAGTGCAAATAAAAGCTGAAAAGTGACTTCTTATATAAAATGCCCTGCCATAGCACGATGATGAGTAATTTTTTTTGTTAAATAATTGTTCATGTTTTACAATCTGTTTAAACATAACTGATTATTAAATGTGTTACTTGTTTATATACAAATTAAAAGTTGATTTAATTACTTTGAATGTAGTACACCCGTTTGTCTCAGCCAATTCCATAAATACACTTTAAATAGAGCTATACCATAATAAGAAAAATTCAACTGAGTAAATCTGTCACTGTTGGAACAACTACTGCAAACCAGGGGAGGCAATTCCATGACATTCTGCATCACAAACATAACACCAATAAGGATTCTCTCCCGTATTGTATTCTTTTATGTTGTTGTTGGTTATATTTCTCAATAAATGATACACCATAAATAACACATATGTAGGTTTGTGTCTTCCTCTATTATCTTTTGAGGTCGAATGATTAAATCATTGCAAGCAGCAGCAGCAGCACTATCACTCACACTAAGCTATGTATACTTTTATGTATTTGTAGACTACCACTCAGTAAATGCAGCACCACAGACATCAATCTTGTACGGTTTATTTCCTGTATATATTCTTTTATGTCTTACTAGGTGACCTATTCTAGTAAATGCTACACCACAAACATCACACTTGTAAGGCTTCTCTCCTGAATGTATGCTTTTATGTCTTTTTAGGTGACCTATCTAAGTAAATGCTGCATCACAAACATCATACTTGTAAGGCTCCTCTTCTGTATGTATTCTTTTATGATTTTGTATATTACTGCTGTGAGTAAATGCTGCACCATAAACATCACACATGTAAGGTTTATTTCCTGAATGTATTCTTTCATGTCTTTGTAGACTACCCGCTCAGTAAATGTAGCACCACAGACATCACACTTCTACAGCATATTTCCTGTATGTGTTCTTTTAAGATTTTGTAGTCTACTGCTCAGAGTAAATGGGACACCAAAGACATCACACTTGTAAAGCTCAACTCCTGTATGTATTCGTTTATGTTTTACTAGGTGACTTGTTACAGTAAATGATAGACCACAGACATCAGACTTGTAAGATTTATCTCTTATATGTATTCTTTTATGTCTTTCTAGGTTACCTATCAGAGTAAATGCAGCACCACAAGCATCACACATCTACGGCTTATTTTCTGGATGCATTCTCTTATGTCTGTATAGTGAACACATCACAGTAAATGCTGCCCCACAGACATCACACTTGTAGGTTTCTCTCCTGTATGTATTCTTTTATGATTGTGTAGGTGACATATCTGAGTAAATGCTGCATCACAGACATCACACTTGTAAGGTTTATTTCCTGTATGTATTCTTTTATGGAATCTTTTAATCTCTCCAGGATGATTCTGTTTAATACCAGGGTGTCCAAACGAGAGCAGATAGATTTGAATTGCCCGCCATTTCTGTGGATTTTGTTTCTGTCACTTCATATTTGGCAGACGTCAAATAGAGACGTGGCAAATTCATTACGGAGAGGTACACGTATGAACAATGCATTTCAATAGTTAAAACTTCAGTGTTCAAGTGCGGTGGCTTGAGTCGTAATCATGTGCCTGCAGTATGCACAATTTAGCGTTTAGTGGCGGTATTTGAAGAAACTGGTTCGGTGGTGAATCGCTCAAGGCCTCCAGCACCTTGAAGCTCTCGTTCATTGAAAAACATTGCTGTTGTGCGTGAAAGTGTAGCTGAAATGCCGGGCACCTCCATCAGACACCTTTCACAAGAACTTGGCCTATCTCGGTCATCTTTACACACAATTCTGCATAAAGATCTACACCTACACCCATATAAGATCCAGCTGACGCAAGCTCTTCAACCTGAAGACCACGAACGGCTTCAAAATTACAGTAATTGGATGTTAGAAGCCATTGAAAATGACCCTGAATTTTGGAAGAAAATCATTATGAGTGATGAGGCTCACTTCCACCTCAGTGCTGTAAACGATCAAAATAGCCATATTTGGGGAAGTGAAAATCCATGAGAGATACACGAAAAGCCTCTACATCCTCGGCGAGTGACAGTCTGGTGCGCTATGTGGGCTGGAGGTGTGATTGGTCCATACTTTTTTGAGAACGCTCATGGCAATGCTGTTACGGTCAATAGTGAAAGCTATCGGGACATGATTAACAACTTTTTCAGTCCACAATTGGAGGATTTGGACCTACGTGACATGTGGTTTCAACAAGATGGCGCTACATTGCATATAGCACGCAACACAAGAGAAATTTTGAATAGGATGTTTCCGGACAAATTAATTTCGAAATTTGGTGACATCAGCTGGCCTCCAAGACCGCCAGATTTAACTCCATTAGACTATTTTTTAATGGGTTTTTTTTTTAAGGGAAGGTCTATACCAACAAGCCAAAGACTATTGAGCAATTCAAAGTCAATATTCGAGAGGATATCGCCGCTATACAAATTGAAACATGCAAAAATGTCATGCAAAATGTGCTCCAAAGAGCGCGCATCTGTATGGCTGGCAGAGGCAGCCATTTAAATGATATAGTGTTCCACACATAACTGCCAGGTCTAAATAAAACATACGTAACATAAAATTGACAATTGTTTCACTTTTAGACTAGTTATTCAAAAACAAAATCTACCTGCTCTCGTTCGGACACTCTATACTTTTACTGGCACTGATAGTAACATTATTCCACTATAATTTGTGTACTCTTGTAAATTTCCCTTCTTAGGCAACTTGACCAGATAATCTTCCTTCCATTCTGCTGGTACTACCTCTCTCTCCCAGACTTTGCCAAGTAGTTTGTATAATATATCAGTAGAGGTATCAATATCTGCTTTGATGGCCTCTGCTGGAAAGCAATCTGGACCAGCTGCTTTCCCTTCTTTCAGAAGCCATTAAGGCTTTCTTTATTTCTACTTGGTCATTCACAGCTGATTTGTAGCTCCTCTTCTGCTGGCTGGATGTCTGGGGGATTAGTTGGAGCTGGTCTATTGAGAAGTTCCCCAAAATGTTCTATCCATCTCTTCATTTGTTCTTGTATATTACTAAACAATTTTCCATCCTTATCTTTTATGAGGCCATTTGCTTGTTTATATTTCCTTGTTAGCTTCTTTGTGTTGTTGTACAGGTCCCTCATATGTCCTTTGGCTGCAGCGTTCTCTGCTTCCCTTGCCAACTCTTCAATATACTTCCTCTTGTCACTTTTAATGTTTCTTTTTACTTCTTTGTTTGCTTCTATGTACACTTCATGAGCCTTGGCTTTGGAGCTTTTCGTTTTGCTTCTGTTTAAATCTGCTTTCTTGTTTTTCCTGTCTTCTATCTTGCTAATAGTTTCTGTTGTTATCCATGCTTTGTGCTGATGTTCTCTTTTTCTCAGTACTTCACATGTCTCATTCCATATACTTTGTACTTGTTGCCAGTGGTTTTCCGTTATCTGCTTCATCTTCCAGCTGTTGGAGTATTTGGTATTTGTTGGATACTGTGACGGAAAATGTTTCTCTTATTTCCTGATTTCTTAGATATCCCTCATTATACTATAAAGAGTCCATAGACAAGCAACTGAGAGATTAACAAGCAGGTTTTCGACAAAACAGGTCCTGTACTGACCAGATAGCCGCATTGAGAATAATAGTTGAACAAAGTCTGGAACGGAATTCACCGCTATACATCGGATTTGTGGACTACGAAAAGGTATTTGACAGTGTAGACAGAGAATCGCTTTGGAAATTGATGAGGCATTATGGAGTTCCCATGAAGATCATTAACTTAATAAAGAAGACCTATGAAGACATGACATGCAGAGTTCTTCATGAAGGACAACTTACAGAACCGTTTAGGATTAGAATGGGAGTGAGACAGGGATGCCTCTTGTCTCCATTTCTTTTCTTACTAGCAATAGATTGGGTTATGAAAACATCAACATCACACAACAGAAATGGAATCCAGTGGAATCTGACTAAACAGCTTGATGATCTGCATTTTGCAGATGACTTGGCTCTACTGTCCCATAACTATAAAGAGATGCAAAAGAAAATGAAAATTCTTGATGAGAAGTCACAAGTGTGTTTAAAAATACACAAGGATGTCAAAGATTAAGAGAATAAATGCGAGAAATGATAACAAGGTTGAACTTGAAGAAACACCACTAAAAGATGTAGCAATGTAGACAAAGTTGGAGGGACAGAAAATGATATCAAACTAAGAATACAAAAAGCAAGAAGAGCTTTCATTGCATTGGGAAACATATGGAGATCAAGAGAAATCAGATCCAACTTGAAAATAAGAATCTTCAACTCAAATGTGAAGTCAGACCTATTGTATGGCCCTGAGACATGGAGAACAACAAAGACAACAACCAAAAAGCTACAGACTTTCAAAGATGGGTGCTTGTGTAAAATAGAAAAATTAAAATGGTATGACGAGGTTACCAACGTGGAACTGATGACAAGAACTAGACAAGTGTCAGTGGAGCAAGAGTTGAGAAGAAGACGCTGGCAATGGATAGGACACACACTGAGGAAACCTGTTGATGGCATTACAAGGCAGTCCTTGTTTTGGAATCCACAGGGAAAGAGAGGCAGAGGTAGACCCCAAAAACACATGGAGAAGAGAACTGGATACAGAGGTAAAAATGATGAGGAAAACATTGAAAGAACTTGAGAGGATGGCACAGGACAGGAAGACTTGGCAGGTGTTTGTTGAAGGCCTATGCTCCTCAAGGAGCTAAAGGGTATTGATTGATTGATTATTTTATGACTTTGTAGGTTACCTGTCTGTGTAAATGCTGCTCCACAAACTTGTAAGGCTTCTCTTCTGTATGTGTTCTTTTATGGCTTTGTAGTTTTCTTGTATGAGTAAATGCTACTCAACGAACATCACACATTTAAGGTTTATTTCCTGTATGCATTCTTTTATGCCTTTTAAGGCTACATATGTGAGTAAATGCTGCTCCACAAACATCACACATGTAAGGCCTCTCTCCTGTGTGTATTCTTGTATGACTATGTAGATTACTACTCTGAGTAAATTCTGCTCCACAAACATCACACATGTACGGCTTCTCTCCTGTGTGTATTCTTTTATGATTATGTACACTACTGCTCCGAGTAAATGCTGCTCCACAAACATCACACTTGTACGGCTTCTCTCCTGTGTGTATTCTTTTATGACTTTGTAGATTACCACTCTCAGTAAATGCTGCTCCACAAACATCACACTTGTACGGCTTCTCTCCTGTATGTATTCTTTTATGATTTTGTACACTACTGCTCTGAGTAAATGCTCCTCCACAAACATCACACTTGTAAGGCTTCTCTCTTGAGTGTATTCTTTTATGATTATTTAGAGTATTGCTCAGAGAAAATGCTGCTCCACAAACATCACAATTGTAAGGCTTCTCTATTGTATGTATTCTTTTATGACGTTGTATGTTACTTGTCTCAGTGAATGCTACTCCACATACATCACACTTGTAAGGCTTCACTCCTGTATGTATTCTTTTATGTTCTTTTAGTCTACTGCTCCGAGTAAATGCTGCATCACAGACATCACACTTGTAAGGTTTATTTCCTATATGTATTCTATTATGACTTTGTAGATTACCTGTCTGAGTAAATACATCACATTTGTAAGGTTTCTGTCCTGTATGTATTCTATTATGTTGCAGTACGTTATCTTTGACAGAAAATGATGCACCATTAATGTCACACTTGAAGGATTTGTCTTTCTCTATATTCTTGTGAGACTGAGTGCTTAAATCACAGCAAGCAGCAACAGCTCTGTCAGTCACACAAAGCTGAACATTTATCTCACTGGCAGAAAATGGTTTACTACAATTTATGTTACAGACTTGATTTTTACAAACTGATTTATTACTGTGTAGGCTGTTATACATTGTAGCTGTCCTTTCCTGACTGTTGATGAGGTTCACTGATGCTTCATTACAACTGAGTCTCAGGTTGATGCTATCTTCTCTTGCTACATCAGTAAAAGTGGCATCTCCAATCTGATTCACTGCTTCATTCATGTTATTTAGACTGTCCTGTGGTAACACATTCTGAAGATCACTGCATTTATTATCAAACTCCCAGTGTGCATCTCTGTGTACTGTTGTCATATGCTTTTCCAGGACATCAAGTTGGAAGAAATGAGTGTTGCACAGGTGACAAGAATAAACACCTGTAATAATAAAAATAATGAGCAAAGATAAATAATGAAATGCATGTCTTATATGTCTAGTTACAATTTGTTAGCAAAATGTAGTCACAAACACATAAGCACAATTTCCTGACAATTATGTGATTGTTATTCAGGATCAACATATTGCAATCCAGGCACACCCATTGGTGCAAAGTCTCACTGAGCATATGTTGAAGTATATGAATGCTTACTGTACTGTAGCATCCTGACTGTATACATGTAGAATGTATCCTCTCATACGTCATAACTGCTAGTCTTATGTTGGGTGCCACATTCCAGCTATCTTAGATTTGTTGATTCATCTATTGCAGTGTAGTTTTCTAACAGATGATCATTAACTGTCCTCAGTATCTCTCCCTTGTGCAGGACCAGTGTCCCTGCTATGGGTGCGTGTGAAGCTAGTCTGTCAGCACTCTTATTGCCATGTCATACACCTGAATGACTTGTACAGTAGATTCACACCAGCTTCTGAAGATTCAAGGCCTCTATAAATGTTTTCTATTCACGCAACAGACATCTATGTTGAGCCTTTAAAAGCATGGACTGAGAGAAAGACACAATAACTGCCCTGGTTACTGCCCTAACAGCCTCTATCTCCATTACATATACATGAAGAAAGTTTAATTAAAATTTGCAAAAAGATTTAATTATCCAAGAAAGGCCCACTCGCTGCTTAGTATTAAATGTCATACTGTGCAGATATTGAAGTCACATAAACTTATGTAGCCAAAATATGAATTTAAAATAATGACAATGATATTATATATACCTTTTTCATCTCCAAATAAGCATAACTGTTGTTGACTTTCTGGCATGTCCAAGTAGTCAGCATACTGTATCTCAGTTTTAGTACAGATGTTGCCACAATCAGCCTGAAACAAATTTTGATCAATCCTGGCATTTATGACACATCATCATTATCACTTTTAGCTCCCTAAACAGCCTAGGTCATCAACAAATGTATGCCAGTTCTTCTTGTTGTATACTATCAGCTCAAGGTGTCTCTATGATGTCTGCCAACTCCTCTTGTTGTATACTATCAGCTCAAGGTTGTCTCCATGATGTCTGCCAACTCATCTTGTTGTATACTATCAGCTCAAGGTTGTCTCCATGATGTATGCCAACTCATCTTGTTGTATACTATCAGCTCAAGGTTGTCTCCATGACTGACTCATATCTTTGACTTTTCTATTATGTGTGTTTTTTAATCTCCCAAAACCTCTTTTATTACCATTATTCATGCATTCATTCAAAGACATACTCACATGCACATACACAAATGAACACATACACATACGTTTAAATGCAAAAACAGGTATGTCTAATAAGGCCTCTTGTAGTTTCTGGGATATATGAAAGTCGGAACAATAATTTGTTTTCTACATAGAGGTTACTTTCACAATTGCCTCCAGCTGGCAGGAAGTAGGAGTGTACTTGAAAGCTGCAACATCTTCTGATGACCAGTAATCACTCATTTTTGGGTTTTTGACAATGCCCATGGCTATGATAACAGAAAAAAACCTGTAAAGTTCATGAAGTGTTATTGGATGTCAGTTGCGATAAACAGACCTAGAGCTCACTGTTGCAGCTTTTGACTGACAGAGGTGATCAGCATAATCATTGACAGACACAAGTTATTCCAATATTTCCTCTGTAAAAAAGGGCTTTGAGGCAAAGAACTGCTGGTGGGTCTTTAGGGACAATATCTGGATTCACACCAGGAGTCCTGCCCTGAGGTGGAACCAAGCAAAATGCATTCTGAGTTAAACCCTTATCAACTTCATTCCATTCAACCTCCTGTTCAATAATATTGTTGTTCTGAAGCTCCGCATTACCAGATTCAGTGATTATCGATCTCAGCTTTGATCTAGATCTATCTTCTCTTTTGTTTTTATTGTATTTACCTTTCCCTTTTAGCAATCCCCTACCAGTTCTATAACTAGGTCCACGCCCCCTTGTCCAACAGAATCTGCTAATGTATCGCTAAATTCAGCATCATCTGAACTATCCGTGTTCGAGCACTCATCGCTGTCATTATCAATCCATGATTTAATAAGCTTTGATGCATGTTCAGCTGATGATCTTTTTGAACGACCATTTGAACACGAAGCCATTCTCAGACAGACAAACAAAATTTTTTTGGACTAATGAACCCTACTAAATGTAATCAAAATTGATCAATATTTCACACAAATTTGAGTATTCCAATTGTTTTCAAACATGAGGTATACCGGAAATGGCATTACAACTTTTTAATGGGAGGAACAGTTGAATGGGGAAAAAATCAAAAAAATCACACACACAAATAGTAATACGTCTTACAAGGAGAAAGGACAAGAAAAACCTACGTTGCGGAAACAAGGCCTTCGTCAGGGACAGACAAACAAAAGACAGGAGAGAAAGAAAATGAGAATTAAGTAGAAGAACATGAAAATATAAAAACTGGAAAAGTGTGAGGGTTAAAAAAAATAATAATAATTTTTAAAAAATTAAGAAAAAAGAATTAAATAAATAATAAATAAATAACAATAAATATTAAAATATATAAAGTGAGGAAAAAGCGATTTAAAAAAAAATGGGTGATCGAATTAAAGTAGACAGTCATAATACAACTGGGACTAGATAGAGAAAGGCGTCTCAGACAAAAGAATGCTGGGTATTCAAACCGTGTGGTTTAAGGGAACCCATAAGATGGATGAGGCGTTGTTCCTGGCGAAACCGACTGTTGGTGTCCGAGGAACAGGATCTGATGGCTGTCATCTGGATGTCAGTGGCACCGTGGTGGTCAGAGTCATTGAAGTGGATGGCCATAGGTGTGGATTTAAACTGAGAGATGTCGTAGAGGTGTCTGCAGAATCGGCCGCCCAGTCGTGTGCTCGTTTGGCCGATGTACGTAATGGTGCAACGTTTGCATATAATAGCATAAATGACGTTGCGTGACTCACATGTGAAGTCATGGGTGATGGTGAACTTGGCGTTAGGGAACGAGACTGAACGTGTTTTGATTACATACTGACATGTCTTACATCGTGTTTGGTTACATGGCTTGGTCCCAAAGTGGCCATCGTTGACGGTTTTCAAATGGCTGTGGACTAGGAGGTCCCTCAAATTTTTATCCCATCTATATGCCAGCAAGGGTGGCTCACTAAACACTTCCAGCGCCGCTGGGTCAGCTTGGAGGAGAGGTAGGTGAGTAGTATACAATGCGCAACTTAGGGCGTTTTCTGCAGGAGCGCTGCAGGAGCACCTGCAGGAGCATGACTTTTATATAGCAAAAATTCTGCAGGAGCGCTGCAGGGGCAAGATGGCGGACTTGAGCTAACAAGGGGGAGATAACAAGATGGCGGACTTGAGGTAACAAGGGGGAGATAATAGGAAGAGGTATTTTTATATAAGGAAAATTTTGCAAGATGGCGGACTTGAGATAACAAGAAGACGCTGTTTATATAAGGAAAATGTTGCAAGATGGCGGACTTGAGATAACAAGAAGGTGGTATATGTTGTAAGATGGTTGTTTTTTATATTGTTTTTAGTATAGCCAACTTAGGTAGTGGCTGTGTTAGACAAACATTTAGATAATAGGAAGACAATAGGAAGACAAAACAGTTATACGTTATATTTAGACAAACAATTATACAAACATTTAGACATAGACAAACAGTTATACAAACATTTAGACAGACGATATAGGTAACAAAAACCGTTTTAGTTAATATAGTTTTTATTTTTTTCAAATACTAAAGGACAACTCTCAGCCGCTTGGTAGGCTTCTTCTTCTTCTGTGGTGGATTAGGGACATCGGGTAGGTCTGTGGTAGGAAACCAACTAGGTTCTGGTGATATCGGGGATTTAGAGTTCATGATTTCGTCAAACAGGTTAGTGGAAGGTTTCTTCGGGGGTAGGACATCGGTCAGGTCTGTGGTAGGAAACCAACTCGGTTCTGTTGGTTGGTAACAACTGGAATTGATGTACTGATCAAACGTGGTACCCGTAGATGGATAGGTATCCGTGCTTGGTGGTTGTAATCGGTCAAATTTGGCGAGGATTTCGCTCTGTAATGTCAATAAATGGTCAAACTCAGATCGAGTTAACGTAATGCCGTGTTTGGTAGGAAATTTGAGGTAGGATTCACCAAAATATTTTCGCACGTGAAGTAAAGGTTGGCCTCGGTAAACACTTACAGACGCAGCCTTCAGACCACTAGCCAAAGGTTTAAGCATTTCATCACTTCTTTTAATGTAGACCCAGTTGGTGGGAGCAGTCATTTTCAACGAGCTGTATCTAATGCGTTAATAAGTGTCTTCCAAGTGTTTATATCGTATAATCTGGGTTTTTTAGGCGTGCCCTAGCTAGGATTTGATTCGTCGAACATCGAGCGTGTGTTAGGCAGGACGTGATTCGTCGCTGTATTGCGTGGGAACAATGACACATGGCTGTCTTGGGGAGAAACCCGATACCAAAAAATAAACATGTCTATTGATTTCGTCCCTTGTTTATGAAGGTCATCTGGTGGTTTCTCTGACTAATCGAAAAATTAATCGATCGTTGGCGTGTTGTCTAGCCGAAAATGGTAGTAGCACGCGTTGCATAGTACCACCTCGTGTTCTGATCAAGATGAAATAAATGGCGTAGAGCCCGCAAACGTTGGTAACTACATCTTGTAAATGTCTGGCGTTGTAGTTAACAGGTCGAGTAGAGTTTCTGGCTATAAAATTAA
The DNA here is from genome assembly GCA_024509875.1 of Oreohelix idahoensis. Lineage (NCBI taxonomy): Eukaryota > Metazoa > Mollusca > Gastropoda > Stylommatophora > Oreohelicidae > Oreohelix > Oreohelix idahoensis. Next base: position 50,389 of record JAMPIV010003785.1, read on the forward strand.
TCAAGTCCGAGTGTGTAGGTGGTAGACCAAAAGAATCAAAATATTCAAAAGTACCGAGTCCGTTATAATATAGAGCGACCCAGTGGTCACCCGGGCGGTAGCTAGGGTCAGTGTTGATGACGAAAGCAACCGTCTTGGTCGGATCGATGCATAGAGGTAATTGGTCACGAGCTAACACTTTAACGAACCCAGTTCGTTTAACAAATATGTCCGACAGGAGGATGGTGCGTATCTCGTCTGTGTTCATTGTTTAAGTGGTGTAGTCTGTCAAAACTTGGCGCGGTTTCGAGATCTCCAAGATCGAGTCTTGCTCGGCGTAGACCAGGACCTGTAATGGTTCGGGTGTCACCTCGGCGAATTTAAGTTCTACTGAGACTGGACCCGACTTGGCCATCTCAAACTGGTCACCGTCTAGTAGACTGGGGGTGAGGTCAAAGGCGTATAAGGCGTAACCGTGCTTAAAATGTCTATACTCGAGGTCGTTGCCCGCGTCTTTTCCAATCAGTCCCATAGCTAGATTCGTCCCGAAGAAGGCTCTCACGTACTGGTTGTGCTCATAATCCATGGACAAAGGCTTGCCGCTGACTGTTCTGCCATCCGCGCTGACGTTCAAATATATCAGACCAAAGGTAGCGAAATTGAACGGATTAGACGTGTACGATCCGTTAAAAGCGGACGAAGTGACTAGTCCAATCAGGATCCGTGTGGGTGTTTGACTTAGAAACAGATTATCCTGCATGTGCGATAGCATACCTCTGGGGATAGAGAAAGTTTTTAGCACAACTCGTTTCAAGGGGTACTTGGCATTACCTTGCACCAAGGCTTTCTCGTGGGCTACAGAGACGGCTGGGTTTTAATTTGGCTTTCCGGACAACCAAGGCCGCATAAGTTATAATAGATTTATAACCAGCGGTGGGGTCGTGTCCCAGCACGTTGAAGGCATCTTTAGACGGGGTGAGTTTTACTTTAACTGTCACACCATTTAACAGGTAACGATCTTGAGCAAAGATATCTGAATGTAAACGACCCATCATATCAATCTCCTGAGAACCAGCCGCTGCATGTCGACGCAGTCTTAGTCCGTTGTTATTGTCACCAATTGTGTCCGTGATAAAATTTGGCGTGTCTTTGTAAAACAGAGCCGATGTCAGATGACCCCGTTTGGGTTCCTCCCCGTAATTCAACGTGGCTTCCATGTAAGCTCTATAAGGGTAGGTGTTCTCGCTGGGTGTAATCAGCGTGTCGTTCAGTGAAACGTCGACTTGGGAGAATAAACTGTGCAGGTAATAGTTGACCGGGGCCACCTCTGCGTCAACGGGTAATACGCCGCCATTAGCTAACGTGACTTTGGCGCGCACGTGCAGAAAAGTATTGAACAAATCTAGATATTCTTCACCGTTTCCCGAAATTACAAACTCCACCGGGGCTCCGGGGGCTAAGGCGGCCAACGGATGTATCTCCACAAATTGTCCCTCTTCTACGGCTGTCTGCGTTGGTGGTACGCTAAACAAATCTAGACCACTGTGAAGACATTCGCACGAGTTGGGGTGAATAAGCGCCATTATTAAAATATATCAGAGTACCTGCGCTTCTTCTGGCGAGAATGAGAAGGTCGAGCTCGGTTACTGCGTTTTATGCGTTTCGACTCGCCAGGTGGGGCAGCTCTCGTTTTTCTTTTCCTTCTAAGTCCGCTACCCGATTGGTTAGTGGTGAGGTGTTCAACGGCTCCCTGTAATAAACGTTGACCAGATTCTTTCGCTCGTTCGCGAAATGCCTCGCCAACATTTCTGCCGGCTAACGCATCGCTCGCGACCTGTAGACCGGTCCCAAGCCCTTCTCTGAGTAAAGCTTTGCCTCCAGTTTTTAACCACGGGAGAACCATACGACCGAGCCCGCCGAAAAAACTACCCAAACCATGTCCTCTTTGACTTCTACCGCCGATAAACACTGGCATCCCGTGACCAGCTTGGTTGCAGTAAAACTCCTCATACATCTTGGGGTTTCGTCGGATGGGTACGTGTCTGACCATTTTCCTATTCAAAATCAAACCGTCTGTGAGTTCAGAAGTGTAGTGTCAGCACCGAAGCTCCGCTAGTGAATGGGATAGTCTTACCCTGATCGTTAGTTAAAAGGATTTCCACCGCGTCAAACGAAAAACGGCTCAGGGGTACGTAGTGTGGTTTGTCGTAAATCCTGAAAACAGAAGCGGTAGTCCTATCCAAAATAGGAACAATCCGTAACAAAGGGACAGAGGCATCTCCAACCGGTCTCGCCGCTACGAGATCGCAGTACACGTATACATTTTTCATGTCGCTATCCATTTGTACTTCAGTCTCGCCACGTAGTATCGGGTCGATGTCTGTGGCAAGCGAGGTAGGAAAACCTAACATGTGTTTCAACGTCTCGCTAATTCTAACTTCAACCTCCGGATCATACAGATTCAAGGTGGCCTTATTATTGTTAAAATGGAATCTAACTCGGGCTTTTTCATCCACATCCGTGACTAAAAGCAAACGATTCAACTCGTCGATCAGCGTGTCGGGTGATGTGTATAGACCAGCGGGCAACGTGAGTAGTATAGAATCATCTTCTTTGTTGGGAAAGTAATGTAGCCATACATCACCCTCTAGCACGTTAAAATAACTTTTGGGAAATTGAATCTCAACCAAACCGACCTCTTAACGCGAAGTCAAGTCTATAGTCTGTGGCAATTTGACGAAAAAGTGACCGGCGTTATTGTTTGGGTATATTTTCATCGAGGCATTGCTGGGTAAAGTCACGTAAAAACTCATCCTATCTTAGGGTTAGGTAACATGTAACCCAGACAACTGCTCATTAAAGCGATCCAAAACTTGCCGTCTGGTCCCTCTGCGTTGCTCCGACTCAGATTGAATAACGAGACACCGATGACGACATATATAACGATCATCTGACAGATGAAAACGATCTCTAGTCGCGGGACTAGTTTCCCCAAAAAAAGGCCAGAACGAGGTTCTCGCGGTCTTGGGAGGGGGTGGCCGCAAAACTGGGGTACTCACGTCTTCTTCAATATCCATCAGTCTCGATATCTCGCTAGTTGTTTGGCTGAAATCCAGCTGTTGAATGACGAGTTATAGCCGAACCATTTTACTAAATATTCTTTTATACCCCTGACACCCCGCCGTTCCTCCAAAATGGACTCGATTCGATAAACTATCTTGTCACCGACTCGTTGCAGTTCTTCTTGGTAAAAAGAACCTTTCAGTTCCTCACCCGAATCGTCTTTAAGGATGTACGTAACCGGTCTTGTTTGGTTTAGTCGACTGATCGTAAACAACTCTTCTGTCCAAGCCGGGGTATAACCCTTTTTAAAAGTTTGTCTGGCTTGGGCGATCCGCACGCGATCACCAGCTTTAAAATAGACTTTTCTACCGACGACTTCATGGGTCGAATACAAAGTACGCCACACCTCTTCTTGATTGTTCGGGGTAACTTCCACCGGCGCCATCTTAATACTCCGATGATACGAGTTGTTGTAGTTGTTGACCAGTTGTTGTATCACATCGACGTAGCGAAGACTGTTGGTTTTGGTAAAGTAACGCCACGTTTTTTCTTTGAGGGTTCGATTAAACCGTTCGACGATAGCTGCTTTGGTGTCTTCATTCTCCGTAGTGAAGAAATGGACTTTCTCATCTTTAAGAAACTTTAAGAATGTTTTGTTGACAAACTCACTGCCTATGTCTGTTTGAAAATTTATCGGTTTGCGACTGTTAAAAATTGTCTTTACCGCTGTTACTAACGCTGGCCCAGTCTTGTTTTTCAGAGGAACAGCCCAAGCGAATTTACTAAATACATCGATACACGTTACTAGATAGGAAAACCCATCGTTGAATTTCTTTAAACCACGCAAGTCAATTAAATCAGCCTGGAACTGTTGGTCGATACCACCTGCAATGGTCATACGTCGTTTAAATTTTCTGCGCACCGGCTTGTGTAGGGTGTAGGTGTCTTGATGACCTAGCCACTCTTCAATTTTCTTACGACTAAGTTTGGTTGCACGTTGTAAGGCGGCAATGCCTCCATAAGATCCGGCTCGTTTTGGGTCGTAGTAATGTCGTTTTAAAATCACTTCTTTGGTCATGGTTCCCACTTTGGCGTCTTTTTCCTTCTTCTGAGCGAATACGACGATGTTTCTCGCACTTTACTAGCCACCTTTTTTCGATTAGTGGGTGTGACGGGTGGTGACTGAGGCGTTTTGTCCACGACCTCCTCTTTAAGTACAGTGTGTTGCTCGCTGGTTTATGGTGGTTGTTTAATATCCACGAGACCTAGAGGTACGTTTCTGTACTGTTCTAGTCGAGTCAAATATCGCTGTAATGTTTGTTGATAGAGTCTAGCCTTGTCACCGATTGGCAGATCTTGTCGATCCAAGACTAGTTGCATTTGAGTGTCCAATTCTCCCAAGTTATCTCTTAGAGCATCGGGTGGTCTATAAGGTTTTTCTAACAAACGAGGATCCATCAAAATCATTTTCTTAGCCATTTTACAAAAAAACCTCTTAGTACAGCTAGTAAAGGTTTTAACAGCACAGATAAGAAACCTCCAGTTTGTAAAAATTGTTTTCGTCTTTTGAGCGATAATGTCCTCTTGGTAAGCGCTCTCAAGGTGTTTTTGTAACGACGCATACGTCTCTTCTGATTGGGAGTTAGTGTAACGTTACCTTTTAATACGTTGTGACAACATTCACAGAGTGTTCCTACCAGTTCGGGTGATGCTGTTTTCATAACAGCCTTGATGACTGGTGGTTTGGCTGTACCTAGAAAATTTAACATATCAGCATGTTTTTTTTACTTTTTCTCCCATTTCGTTACTTGGGTACGTAAACAATGTGTTGCTCCTCTGGGAAGATTCTTGAACGAAGCCTTAGATTATCTGGTGTTTCTTGCCGGAGGTCAATTAGCAAATAGCCGTGTGGAACTGATGTTGCCTCCTTAAAACTCTCCTGAACATATCCAGTTTGACCTGGGTACATCTGTTTGGCTAGATTAACAATCTGCGATCCATCGCGTGGATTTTTGAAAAGCACAATGTAATGAGAATTCAAACTAATGGTTCTGTGTTCTTTGTTCTTGCCAAATAAATTTTGCACGAGATAAAATACGCTTATATTTTTATGATGAGACTTTTTTGTAAATAAACTAGTTACACGTTCGTCTGTTTCGTTCATGAGGTCATCGATAATCACCAACCGTCTCTTATCACCTGTCCACTGCTCAATATCGGGGAGTCCTTCAACAAACTGAACTCCAGTCAGTGAATTGTATAAAGGTTGCCATTCCCCGTAACACCAAATAATCTCATCTGGGACGAGTGTGACCATATCTTTGATATGTGTCAAGAAACGTTGGACAAAAACAGTCTTTCCACTAGAACTAGGGCCGGAAATTAAACAGGTAAAAGGATGTACAAACCTTGGGTCCATTGATAAGAATGATAACTTACACTTACAACCAGTTATTTTATATCAAAGACACAAACATTGTGAGAATAAAAACGTAAGAATCAAACATTGTGAGAATTAAAAAAAATGTGAGAACCACTGGTCAAGAATTTGAGAACCTTTGGAGTAACGTGAAAATCAAGCATTGTGAGAACCACTGTGCAAACATTGTGAGAATAAATATCACTGATACCGACATGTATTGAGAATCACATTGAGAACCACTGATCAAGAATTTGAGAATCACGTTACTCCAAAGGTTCTGGCCTTTTTTTTGGGAAACTAGTCCCGCGACTAGAGATCGTTTTCATCTGTCAGATGATCGTTATATATGTCGTCATCGGTGTCTCGTTATTCAATCTGAGTCGGAGCAACGCAGAGGGACCAGACGGCAAGTTTTGGATCGCTTTAATGAGCAGTTGTCTGGGTTACATGTTACCTAACCCTAAGATAGGATGAGTTTTTACGTGACTTTACCCAGCAATGCCTCGATGAAAATATACCCAAACAATAACGCCGGTCACTTTTTCGTCAAATTGCCACAGACTATAGACTTGACTTCGCGTTAAGAGGTCGGTTTGGTTGAGATTCAATTTCCCAAAAGTTATTTTAACGTGCTAGAGGGTGATGTATGGCTACATTACTTTCCCAACAAAGAAGATGATTCTATACTACTCACGTTGCCCGCTGGTCTATACACATCACCCGACACGCTGATCGACGAGTTGAATCGTTTGCTTTTAGTCACGGATGTGGATGAAAAAGCCCGAGTTAGATTCCATTTTAACAATAATAAGGCCACCTTGAATCTGTATGATCCGGAGGTTGAAGTTAGAATTAGCGAGACGTTGAAACACATGTTAGGTTTTCCTACCTCGCTTGCCACAGACATCGACCCGATACTACGTGGCGAGACTGAAGTACAAATGGATAGCGACATGAAAAATGTATACGTGTACTGCGATCTCGTAGCGGCGAGACCGGTTGGAGATGCCTCTGTCCCTTTGTTACGGATTGTTCCTATTTTGGATAGGACTACCGCTTCTGTTTTCAGGATTTACGACAAACCACACTACGTACCCCTGAGCCGTTTTTCGTTTGACGCGGTGGAAATCCTTTTAACTAACGATCAGGGTAAGACTATCCCATTCACTAGCGGAGCTTCGGTGCTGACACTACACTTCTGAACTCACAGACGGTTTGATTTTGAATAGGAAAATGGTCAGACACGTACCCATCCGACGAAACCCCAAGATGTATGAGGAGTTTTACTGCAACCAAGCTGGTCACGGGATGCCAGTGTTTATCGGCGGTAGAAGTCAAAGAGGACATGGTTTGGGTAGTTTTTTTCGGCGGGCTCGGTCGTATGGTTCTCCCGTGGTTAAAAACTGGAGGCAAAGCTTTACTCAGAGAAGGGCTTGGGACCGGTCTACAGGTCGCGAGCGATGCGTTAGCCGGCAGAAATGTTGGCGAGGCATTTCGCGAACGAGCGAAAGAATCTGGTCAACGTTTATTACAGGGAGCCGTTGAACACCTCACCACTAACCAATCGGGTAGCGGACTTAGAAGGAAAAGAAAAACGAGAGCTGCCCCACCTGGCGAGTCGAAAACGCATAAAACGCAGTAACCGAGCTCGACCTTCTCATTCTCGCCAGAAGAAGCGCAGGTACTCTGATATATTTTAATAATGGCGCTTATTCACCCCAACTCGTGCGAATGTCTTCACAGTGGTCTAGATTTGTTTAGCGTACCACCAACGCAGACAGCCGTAGAAGAGGGACAATTTGTGGAGATACATCCGTTGGCCGCCTTAGCCCCCGGAGCCCCGGTGGAGTTTGTAATTTCGGGAAACGGTGAAGAATATCTAGATTTGTTCAATACTTTTCTGCACGTGCGCGCCAAAGTCACGTTAGCTAATGGCGGCGTATTACCCGTTGACGCAGAGGTGGTCCCGGTCAACTATTACCTGCACAGTTTATTCTCCCAAGTCGACGTTTCACTGAACGACACGCTGATTACACCCAGCGAGAACACCTACCCTTATAGAGCTTACATGGAAGCCACGTTGAATTACGGGGAGGAACCCAAACGGGGTCATCTGACATCGGCTCTGTTTTACAAAGACACGCCAAATTTTATCACGGACACAATTGGTGACAATAACAACGGACTAAGACTGCGTCGACATGCAGCGGCTGGTTCTCAGGAGATTGATATGATGGGTCGTTTACATTCAGATATCTTTGCTCAAGATCGTTACCTGTTAAATGGTGTGACAGTTAAAGTAAAACTCACCCCGTCTAAAGATGCCTTCAACGTGCTGGGACACGACCCCCACCGCTGGTTATAAATCTATTATAACTTATGCGGCCTTGGTTGTCCGGAAAGCCAAATTAAACCCAGCCGTCTCTGTAGCCCACGAGAAAGCCTTGGTGCAAGGTAATGCCAAGTACCCCTTGAAACGAGTTGTGCTAAAAACTTTCTCTATCCCCAGAGGTATGCTATCGCACATGCAGGATAATCTGTTTCTAAGTCAAACACCCACACGGATCGTGATTGGACTAGTCACTTCGTCCGCTTTTAACGGATCGTACACGTCTAATCCGTTCAATTTCGCTACCTTTGGTCTGATATATTTGAACGTCAGCGCGGATGGCAGAACAGTCAGCGGCAAGCCTTTGTCCATGGATTATGAGCACAACCAGTACGTGAGAGCCTTCTTCGGGACGAATCTAGCTATGGGACTGATTGGAAAAGACGCGGGCAACGACCTCGAGTATAGACATTTTAAGCACGGTTACGCCTTATACGCCTTTGACCTCACCCCCAGTCTACTAGACGGTGACCAGTTTGAGATGGCCAAGTCGGGTCCAGTCTCAGTAGAACTTAAATTCGCCGAGGTGACACCCGAACCATTACAGGTCCTGGTCTACGCCGAGCAAGACTCGATCTTGGAGATCTCGAAATCGCGCCAAGTTTTGACAGACTACACCACTTAAACAATGAACACAGACGAGATACGCACCATCCTCCTGTCGGACATATTTGTTAAACGAACTGGGTTCGTTAAAGTGTTAGCTCGTGACCAATTACCTCTATGCATCGATCCGACCAAGACGGTTGCTTTCGTCATCAACACTGACCCTAGCTACCGCCCGGGTGACCACTGGGTCGCTCTATATTATAACGGACTCGGTACTTTTGAATATTTTGATTCTTTTGGTCTACCACCTACACACTCGGACTTGATTAATTTTATAGCCAGAAACTCTACTCGACCTGTTAACTACAACGCCAGACATTTACAAGATGTAGTTACCAACGTTTGCGGGCTCTACGCCATTTATTTCATCTTGATCAGAACACGAGGTGGTACTATGCAATGCGTGCTACTACCATTTTCGGCTAGACAACACGCCAACGATCGATTAATTTTTCGATTAGTCAGAGAAACCACCAGATGACCTTCATAAACAAGGGACGAAATCAATAGACATGTTTATTTTTTGGTATCGGGTTTCTCCCCAAGACAGCCATGTGTCATTGTTCCCACGCAATACAGCGACGAATCACGTCCTGCCTAACACACGCTCGATGTTCGACGAATCAAATCCTAGCTAGGGCACGCCTAAAAAACCCAGATTATACGATATAAACACTTGGAAGACACTTTATTAACGCATTAGATACAGCTCGTTGAAAATGACTGCTCCCACCAACTGGGTCTACATTAAAAGAAGTGATGAAATGCTTAAACCTTTGGCTAGTGGTCTGAAGGCTGCGTCTGTAAGTGTTTACCGAGGCCAACCTTTACTTCACGTGCGAAAATATTTTGGTGAATCCTACCTCAAATTTCCTACCAAACACGGCATTACGTTAACTCGATCTGAGTTTGACCATTTATTGACATTACAGAGCGAAATCCTCGCCGAATTTGACCGATTACAACCACCAAGCACGGATACCTATCCAGCTACGGGTACCACGTTTGATCAGTACATCAATTCCAGTTGTTACCAACCAACAGAACCGAGTTGGTTTCCTACCACAGACCTGACCGATGTCCTACCCCCGAAGAAACCTTCCACTAACCTGTTTGACGAAATTATGAACTCTAAATCCCCGATATCACCAGAACCTAGTTGGTTTCCTACCACAGACCTACCCGATGTCCCTAATCCACCACAGAAGAAGAAGAAGCCTACCAAGCGGCTGAGAGTTGTCCTTTAGTATTTGAAAAAAATAAAAACTATATTAACTAAAACGGTTTTTGTTACCTATATCGTCTGTCTAAATGTTTGTATAACTGTTTGTCTATGTCTAAATGTTTGTATAATTGTTTGTCTAAATATAACGTATAACTGTTTTGTCTTCCTATTGTCTTCCTATTATCTAAATGTTTGTCTAACACAGCCACTACCTAAGTTGGCTATACTAAAAACAATATAAAAAACAACCATCTTACAACATATACCACCTTCTTGTTATCTCAAGTCCGCCATCTTGCAACATTTTCCTTATATAAACAGCGTCTTCTTGTTATCTCAAGTCCGCCATCTTGCAACATTTTCCTTATATAAAAATACCTCTTCCTATTATCTCCCCCTTGTTACCTCAAGTCCGCCATCTTGTTATCTCCCCCTTGTTAGCTCAAGTCCGCCATCTTGCCCCTGCAGCGCTCCTGCAGAATTTTTGCTATATAAAAGTCATGCTCCTGCAGGTGCTCCTGCAGCGCTCCTGCAGAAAACGCCCTAAGTTGCGCATTGTATACTACTTAGGTGATGATACAGGATCCTTTTGACAGCAGTGCTGTGAGGGTGATAGGTCATTATTAACTTGACTCTATCAGAGGAGCTTTTTTGGCGGGGTTTGACGGCCTCCAGACGTGAGATAGGGAGAAACACGCTCTAAGGCAGATGTAAGAAAATCCTCTGGATACTGTCTGTTACGGAAGAAGTCCAACATTTCTTGTGCTGGGCATAGAAAGTTGTCATCATCTTGGCATAACTGACGGAGGCGGAGAAGTTGTGATAAAGGCATGGAGTCACGACAAGCCGGAGGATGAGAGGAAGTATAAAGGAGGTAACTGTATGCATGAATTGGATCGCAGTGTGGAAGTTGTTAATGAAGTTAATGAACCTAGATAGGTCAAACCTCTGGCATATCAGTGAGACCTATGCCATCATCAATGTATCTACGATACATCAATGGAAAAGGTCCAGGATAGCTGCCACACCTGATACTCCAGGTAGCCCATGAAGAGGCAGGCATAGCTGGGACCCATCTTGGTGCCCATGGCAACTCCACATATTTGGTCAAAGAACTGTCCATTGAACTCAAAGGAATTGAGTCGAAGGACAAGTTCTGCAAGGCGCAGGAGAGTCTCTGTAGTGATAGAGGGGTGCGTGCGCTGGTCCAGGAAAAACCGGAGAGCTCGGAGACCATCAGAATGAGGAATGGAAGTGTAAAGCGAGCAAACATCTAACAGAAATAAACGGTAGGTACAGTCTGGGGAAAGCTGGATAGAGGAAAAAGTAGTAAGAGCATGGCTTGTGTCCTTTAAGAAGGAAGGGCACTGCTCTACAATAGGCTGTAAGATGCCGTCAAGGAAGTCTGATATATGTTCGGTAGGGCAGGCACACGCAGAGACAATGGGTCTCCCACCCCCCCCCCTCGGGGGTCCAGGGTTGGAGGGTTTTATGCATTTTGGGAAGCATATAAAACACAGGCTTGCCCAGACAACTATTA
>JAMPIV010003786.1:0-179690 GCA_024509875.1 Oreohelix idahoensis
GAATACCCATTACATCCTTGTGAACCCGCAGCACAGGTAAAAGTCAGTAAGCACCTGACTAAAAACCAGAGGGAGAGAGTTCAACAGGTTCTGGAGGAACATACAGATGTATTAACAGATAAACCAGGCCATACAAATTTGCTACAGTATGACATGAAACTGGTAGACTCAAACCCAATCTGTATGAGAGCCTATTCTATTCCGTTCGCGAAGGAGAAGGCATTGAAGGAAGAACTAGAGTATTTGTTGAAGGAGGGGATTATTTCGCACAGTGAATCATCTTTTAGTTCTAGTGTCGTTTTGTTGAGAAAACCGTCTGGGGAACACAGACTGTGCATAGATTACAGGAAACTGAATGCTGTCACAGAAGGACAAGTGGATCCATTACCAGACACAAAACAGTTATTTGCCAGACTGAACAAGGCAAAATACTTTTCAAAGGTGGATCTTAGTAAAGGCTATTACCAGATCCCAGTGAAGCCTGAAGTGAGACCTTATTTGGCTTTTAGCACTTCGGATGGACATTATGAATTCAATATGCTACCATTCGGACTGAAAAATGCTCCGAGTGTGTTTTCAAGGATGATGCGAAAATTGTTGGACCCCCCTGAATAACCCATGTATCACGAATTTCATGGATGATATTCTCGTCGCCACAGAGACATTTGAAGAACACATTGAAGCTCTGGAGATGTTGTTTGATAGACTTCGGGAGGCGAATTTGACTGCTAGGCCAACAAAATGTTGTATTGGATGTAAAGAGTTGGAATTCTTGGGACACACTGTATATCAGGGTAATATGACCCTGATCCTAAGAATTTGGAAAAACTGCAGAGAGCACCTAGGCCGCAAACAAAAAAGGACGTGCGATCATTTGTGTCGTTATGCGGATTTTATCAGAAATACATCAAAAATTTTAACGCTATATGTGCTCCTCTGACTGATCTGACTCGCAAGGGACTTCCAGATAAAATTATTTGGACTGCACAATGTGAACTAGCGTTCCAAGAGTTAAAAGAAAAACTCACTAGCAAGCCTATTCTCAAACTGCCTGATTTGACACAGGACTTTGTCTTAAGAACCGATGCAAGTAATGTGGGACTCGGAGGGGCTTTGTTGCAAAGATCATCTTCACCTGATGGGGAACTTAAACCAGTCGCTTATGCAAGCCGCAAATTGAATAAGGCGGAACAAGGATACTCCACAAGCGAAAAAGAATGTTTAGCGTTAATCTGGGCAATAAAGAAGTTTCAAATCTATCTGTATGGTAGGACATTTGTGGTGGAGACGGACCATCAGCCTCTCGTGTTCTTGTCTCAGGCTAAGCATGAAAACGCAAGATTGCTGAGGTGGTCTTTGTTGCTTCAACCTTATCAGTTTAGTATCCAATATATCCCAGGCAAATTGAATGTCGGTGCAGATTTCCTCAGTCGGCACCCCTGTGATCAAAATTAGAGTAGTGGCAGACGTGAGGAGTAATTTTACCTATGTGTATCGCTGGTGTTGGAACTTGCCATAGGCATGTTTTCAAGTGGGGAGATGTGTAGTGAAATGGACAGAGATACAACGGTAAAATATCTCCAAAGATAACATTTAAGGATAAAAAACATAATGCGTAGGCTGCGAATAGTACATGATCGCCTAGACCGCGGGTCATCATCCTCCATAATAATTGACTTGCTAGACAGGAGGGGAACGGAGGATCAAAAAGGAAAAATATGACTGGAAAGATTGCGTGAGACTAGAAAGGCTAAGGAGACGCAATTGGGGGGGGAAACGGAGAAAAGTCACGTTTCCCAAGTTGACATAAAAAGTAAGCAACTCGACAGAAGGGACCATAGATATGTTACGCCACAGTCATTTATTGGACGCTTTTGCGCGATACCAAGCCCTTGATTTGAATTCAGCGGCTAAACGCAGATGTTCGAAATATTACAAAAATTAAAAAGTACTTTTTTTCTTAATATTAATGTTAGGAATATAAAAATTAGCTGGCCGGATGGCCTATTCTGAGCAGTGAACTAATATGTTCTTAATTTTACAGACGGATAGATAATATTGAAGATAATGACAAAAGACAGTGTTGTTCACATCATCGACAGACTGTATTGAATCTAAAAGTGTCGCTAATTGCACAAAAAACACGACCTCGAGTCGCAGGTGTTCAAATCTACGTAGTATGGAAGAGAAGGGATATTTGTGGTGGCTGTGTCTAAAAATAACTTTTAACGACAAAATTTTGGAGGGGAGAGAAAGGTTGGTTCAAAAATCAAGTACATTTTGTAGAAACACAAGTAGAGACGGACAGACTAACAGATAACCATCCATACTTGACTGAAGCATGACTGAAATGACTTTAGTGTAGGAATTTGAAATTAAAATAAACCTAGGCAGTGATTGGCCACAGACAATCATATCATTAGCGCTCAGACGCGAAAGTGGGGCCATTCTTCAATAGTTGTTCAGTGATAGACACAGATTTTAAAGTGTGGTGATTTCCATATGAAAGAAAGTGTAATAAATTTAGGGACGCCATACTATAGCCAGCAGCTCAGCTGAGTTTTGCTAGCAATTCTGTGTTATTTATTCATAATCTGGTAAGATTGAAATTATTTCCTTATATATTTTGAATATTGTTTCATGTTCGAGTGATTTGATACTGCCATATCGAAATCTAGCCTTACAAACAAGTAGGGATTTGCTCTAGACCCCCCGCCCTAGTCAGGGTCTAGGGACCAACAATGTACATAAACTCCAGCAGGGGTTAGGCAAGACAGATCAAGTGTTGAGAATAATGAAACATATTACCTATCCTCTTTTAGGGCAGACAACTAATAAATATTTTTCAGAACCTATAGTCTGGGAGGATCTATCTGATGTAAAACCACCATGGTAAATGTGCTGTTTGGTCAGAGAGATCTGACCTGTCTGTATGATGTGGTTGTTGTGTCAGTGTTGTGTCCAGACGTGGGTAGAGAATAGATTTTGACACATGGCCCATACTTTGATTGCAGAGCTGCGAGTTTCTGTTGTCAACCAAGCAGTGTCTATTCAGGGTGACTTACTCGAGTGTATCTGTGCAGTACTTGTGACAGAGACCACCATTATTGCCCGCCAGCACGGAGAGGTGGGACCACCTGATTTCAGCACCAGAGCTACAACTACCAGATGAGTGAGCCTCTGGTCTGCTGGACATTCACCAACGCAGTTTAGTTACTAATACCCCATAAAAATTCCCACCATTTTCTGGACACTGTGTAGTCAATATAGACAGGTGTGATGAGGCCACCCCAACAGCACAAACATTAACTATCCTCCCAAGTAGATGACTACTAGAACATTTTAATAAAACTAACTAGTATAGTACATATATATGTACACTATTGCATTTATGATATAATATTCCATGCATTTCTTTCATAATCTCTAAATCCTTTTAAGTTCTGGGCAATCTAAAAAATTGATCCAGAACAAAATAAATGTAATATAATTTTATCAAAAATTTTACACACGTGAGTTAGTTCAGTGTATTTTAACATTTATTAATATTATTAGTCTTGTTAAATATCTGTGGGTATATCTATAACCTATTACACCACACTACATATCATAACCCTAGACACTTTACGTAGCCACATTCATTAATAAAAAATTAAGTGTGAGGTCGTAGTGGTAGCAAGAAAGGCCTTCTGACAATTCTCAACTACATTTTATCTCAGGAGCCTTCACAGCTGGCCTCATACAATTACATTTAGTAATATCACCATCATACAATACCATCAAACACCACTACACGCATTCGTGTCTCTACACACCCACCTCACTTGTCAACCATACAATCTTCGAGTACCTTACATACAAGAAATGTCTGATGTTCGAATGTCAACATGACACTCTTTCAGCGCCTTAACGCCTGGTGAGCTATTCATGCATAACAAAACTGCTTGGCCCAGGTCGGACGGACTACAACAGTACACAGTGTCGTAATATAAATCTGTATGAACAACACGCGCAAATATTTTATCTCTAAATTTCCCCATTTTAAAACTAGTAACAACCATAAACGCTACTACTATAGTGATAGCCCTGGGTTGTTTGCCCGACATCATCGACGACGCCAGGATACGCGTTGGTGGGTAAAGGCATTAACGCCACAGTTTGAACGATACCAAACCTACTGGCTTTTTCATCACTAACATAAATGTCGGATGGCAAATCGCAATGCCTAGAACGGAGTAAAGCAGTGAGAGGAAAAATAAAAAAAAACTAACTAAAGCATGCTTAGAACGCGTTGGTAGTATGACATGCGACAGTGTGTTTATATAACGGCAGACGCGTGGTTGGATTTTGAATTCTTCGCGAGGGGGCAAAATCCCCGTCATAACCCCGCTTTTCATACCTCCGTACTAAATTTTAAACGTAACTTATAAAACGATTTGGCCTTAGTCCAGAATCGCCCGTCTTGAGAATACAAGGAGAGAGGAGCCGAGATGGTAGAGCTTGTAATTTGAATTAACACTAGAGTAGGGACAAGAACGGAGAGAGGAGAAAAACTTGGATATTTTTCCTTCACAAAATAAAGAATGGTACAGAGAGATAACAATAATGGTTAAAGGGTTATGAACATATTACTTATCATAATATTGTATTCTTCCTTATAATAACTTAGAATGTTATTTCATTATACTGAGGTTCAGTATAAGAAAACCATAAATAACGAGAAAAGATGAAAACGCAAACGATGAGGAAGACGATAATAAAACTTATATATAAATATGAAGGATAGTGATCTAAGTAATAATCAGTTTTCAACTTTACGATAACCCAATTATTAACAAAGTTATTGAAGAAAATAGAAAGGGACAACAGACTAACAGTCACGGTCGTAACCTCTCGGTTTGAAACCAACCTTGGGAGGGTACCCTTTTTTCAAAATAGCGCTGTTATTTGAATGAGAGACGTAGTGGGATTAGTTTAAATGTGATTGGGTGAGATTCGCATAGCATGCGAGCGTGATAAAACCACGGTCTTGCTTAGTTAGGGTACCACTTGTAAAGATATTTCATTGAGAAAGGTTAAGCAGAGCAATACTTGAGCGATTGCCTTTGCAGGCGGGAACAGCAGTCATCGAACCTGTACCCATTTATAGCCAGTAACCTTAAGTTGTGAAATATTTCATTGAATTAGCGGGGTCCATCCCAAAGTAACAAGTGTGTCAAAATCTGGAGTGACAGAGTGTGAGTCAACCTGCTGGTTGGTTCCATCTCAAGCCTGATGGTTGTCAACTGACTTCAGAGAGCACTTTGGTGTAGAAGTGTTCAATTACCTCAAACCAGTTACCTGATTGCCCACGGAATCAAAGATAAGATTCATAGCTGGGCCACATGTCAATTCAAACTAATTTATTCTCCACCAGTAACAGACAATGTGTTTATGAGATGCTGTGACAACCAGTCTTTCCAACTAGAGACCATACATACTTCATTATTGTGTAGCAGGGAAGAGAAATCTTGGAACATTTTAGAATTAAGATTGATGGACATTTCCATTATTATGTATAATAAATTGTGTACAAAGATCCAATTTCAAATTTAAGTTTTAAACATTCCTGCCCAAAACATTTGGAGGGACAGGAAATTAAAATTGTAAAATAATAATTTAACTATAACTCCTGCCTTGTTAATTTCATCGAGTTAGCTTTCGTGGTTGTTTACATTCATTCATTATTACATTTTCATCCCCCTAGACATCCTGTCAGTTAAACTTTGAATTAGTTAAAGAATTACAGCACAGCGTGAGATCTCGGGAGGTAGTGCTAGGTCCCCTGAGAATTCATCACAATATTTCAACTATTAGACTCAGGGTCTTACATAGCTTGACCTCACGCTGTTAACACTTACTCTTTTAATATAACATCTTAACCTCCCCAGCATTACATTGCTACACACAGCAAGGAGAGTGTTACGTTCCTACATATCGTACGTAAATCCCACCTTAACATTTGTAGTGGTCACATAAAAAAGGACATAACATTCGTGGTGGCCGTAAATATACGGTAACATTTGGTGAAATGGTAGTTTCTTTTAGGTAATATTTGGTGAAATGGTAGAGTTACCTATAGGTAATACGTGGTGAAATGATAGATGCTTATGTGTATTATTTAATGAAAATTTAGTACCAATTATACAGAATACCTGGTCAAATGGTAGTTACTTATATTGAATACCTAATGAAATGGTAAAGTTTGTCATAAAAAATTTGCCAGTTTTTCCCGTGTTCTATAATTTTTCTATCCTCGTGGCAAGTCAAAAAAAACTATGATTGTCTGGGCTTCTCTGTGATGATTATTTAACATCCTTCACCTGTTTCTCTGAGAACGTCATCATTTGATTACCTGGCTGACACAGGTGTATGTAATCAGTGGCGCCAGATAAAATACATGTTCATTTTGTAGACTAATCAAATAAAGTTTAAAGGATTGTATAGCGCTGTCGTGAATTTAGAGTTATATAAGAAAAACAGTATGAACTGTTGAGAAAATATCAAATTTAAGAATTAATTAAACACAAAAGAAAAGAAATAAACAGCCAATTTTAATAAGCTTTTTTATGAACAGTAACAACAGTACACTGCAGCTATCTATTGGTCTACTACAGACTGATCTTTCGCACCTAGATTCCTACAAAATTTTTTGATCAAAATCAATGTTCTCAAGAGTTTCTTGTTCAATACTAATGTGAAAGTGCCATAGTCATCTCGCCTGTTGTCCATCGCCATTTTGTCGTTATGTGGCAGCCATCTTAGTTTACATCTAAAAATAGCTACATTAGTAGTGCCGCTTACGGATAGCAGCCAATCAGAGAAGAGTAGCGTCAGTTCAAATTCTTTATTCATTCTTATTGCCGGTGGCCGAGAGAAAACAAGCTTTGAGAGCTGAAGTCTACTTCAAGAACATGCCTAGGACTTAAAGTCTACGAACACTGTCTGGGTGTTCGGTAGTATTAAATGTTGATCTGTATAAGGCTTTGTGTTGCTTGAATTGCTAAATCTGCTGCTGAGAGGGTTGCAAGCAGCCAATAATTGTAACCCCTGTCAAACGATCCTTAATAAATGTTCTTAGTGCATGGGTCTTTGGGTGTGAGGTACACCTAGCCCCTGTCACACTAAGAAGCGTCAGATCACTCAAACGTTCCTCTTTCATAGACGCTTGTAAACACGAAAGAATTAAATTTAGTTTACTTAATGAACGCTCACAACTGGCTAATGAAGTAGTAGGTTGAATGTGTTAATAGGACACAAATGTTCGCAGAGATACGACTTGTTATTTTGGCGCCACTCCTGTGGTTCCTATGGCCACAGCTCATCCCTGCCTCGCTTCCTTTTGCCATGCCACTGCGTACGTTGCATTCTGTAAGGAACAATATCGCTTCTGCCTTAGATTTTCGTTCGGTCTGTTTGTTTAATGTCCCAGTTCTCATGTCATCATCATCATCTTCCTATACGCTCCTTATGGAGCATGACGTCACAGCTGTAGCTGGTCTCCTGCAGGAAGCTTGCACCAAGCAGTCACATGCTCTTGTAGCGGTGGTTTATGTGGCAATTTGATTTCCATGATGAGGTTGCCCCCCATGCACAACCTATTAGTCGCCTTGTACAACATGTCTGAGGAAGCAATAGTGTTAAAGTAATAATATTGGCCACCAAAAAAATGTTGGAGTAATTATTTTGTAGTCACCAAAGTGTAGTGGTAATATTACTACTGTAGACACCAGGGAATGTTGAAGACTGTATGGAAGGGTGTCTCGTGTCTGGTAGGTTGTCTGGTGTGTTGATAGAATATAAAGGTCTACACAGGACTACAGTACACAGGTCACAAGGACGTCACTTTGACTCACGACGAGGAAGTCAAGTAATGGTAACAGCTGGTGACGTTTCATGGATTTATTCACGATACAGAACAGTAGACGTTCATCATCATATACAAAGTCAGTACGATACTTGACGACATACAGCATGGCAATGGTGAATAATATAATTGGCATCAATGCATCATAAACGACTGTAGATATATTCAGGTGCTGAAACCATCATCCTTTTCTACTACAGCCGAGATGTATAGATATAGGAGATTCAATCAACTCTCCCTTTCTGACCCCCAGCAAGACAGACATATCTTCTGGAGTACATCAGGCAATGTCCTCTAAGTTCCTTTAATAGGAAAGGTGTCAAACCTTGACCGACGTGATACCGCCGGAGCAACAGAGTTCAACCAACAGATAGCCCGTGAGCATGCACCAACCCGATGCATAAAAGACATGGTGATTCGTGAGCTGAAACTTCTCATGACAGTAGACTCAAGCAAGCAGACTACAAAATGTCAATCATAAAAGCTGGCGACAAATAATAATCATATGAAGAGCAATTACCTTTCTTCAGAAATAAACACCACAACTCACACGCCTCCAGGCGCTTAAAATCACAAGGGGAAAATCATCTGTAGATAAACTAACAACTTGAGAGGACTTCCATTTTCCCCAACAAAATGAACACGGACGCTGAAACGCGTCTCACTCTGATCAGAACCACTGTTCGACTCCTGGAACGGAAGTCTTTTTCAAAACCACCCTAAATTCGACACATGCGCAGTAGCGCTAGACCCCTGAGTTCAACTCAAACGGGACGATGATGGACACATACCAAGCAAAGACACTGACCAAATCGAGCCTTATATGGTCAGGGAATAAACATCAACTCAGGTTGCAAACATTCCAAGAAAAGCTGATCTATTCGAGCCATATAAGGATTAACAACCATACATAAATCTAATAATAGACCGTCAGGTTAAGACACAAGAGAAGGTAACAACAATTGTAAAATAAAACCTCAGCTAACCAAGAGTTATGCACCTTTGACTACAAACATTAAAGTGTACAATCAAGACAGGTAAATAATATATTGACTCAGAAAAATCTGTGCGTAACAAATAGTCATATTCTTTCTGCATAAAGTAAAGTAGGATGTATGTCTGCTTTGATCCTTAGCCGCCGGCTGTCACAGCAGTCAGTGGCCATCACGCCTGGTGGCGTCTTGTAGGGCAGCAACAAACTGCTTCCATTTTGTTTGGTCGGCGGCCATCCTTCGTGCAGTGTCCCAGCTCTGGTTCATTCTTTGCATCTCGGCCTCCACAGTTCTCAGCCAAGTGTGACGTGTAATGGAAAAAGAGCCTATAGTAATACTGTAATCTGACAGCTTATTGTAACCTTATAGCTGCTCTCTGATTTGCTAGCTAAAACATGCATTACACCAACTGTCTGATTCTACAGCTCGCCCTTTTGTCCCCGCCCTCTTTTCTGTAAACACAGGCTAACGCAGTGTTTACAATTTCGCTGACCTGTCAGTCCTAGCAGAAAACAAATCACGCTTTGTTTTACCGCGTTCCACTCACGCGAGCTCATCTGACAATCATATAATACTTGACAGACAGCACGTGAGATATATATATATATATATATATATATATATATATATATATATATATATATATATATATATATATATATATATATATATATATATATATATATATATATATATATATATATATATATATATATATATATATATATATAACAGATTTCTTTGAAGTTTGCTCAGGGGAAATCTAAAAATCCCTAATATCCTTTGATCTTGGAACACGAGCATTCTACAGGTAAAACAGCTAGGAGAACAGAAAGTCTTTTGATGTCGGTCACCGCACCAGACGAGACACTCTGGAAGACCGACACGAAGTCTTTTATCTTGAAACCCGCAGTTTCTGATTTTTGTCTCACACAGGAGTGCGAAATAGCGCCATTAGAGATGAAAAGAAATACAATGATATATATTGCTGTTTCTATAACCCAACCATCATTGTCAGTCAGAATTTGAGAAGAAGTCTATCGCGTAGTCATAAGCCATCTCTTTTGGATTATTGTTTAAAAAAGTGATTCATGGAGATTTTCATTCTGGATTTTCTGGTATATATATGTGTGTGTGTGTGTGGGTGTGTAATTATTAAATAGTCTGGCTCATACGTTTGCTTTCATACTTCTAATGACTGAATAAACAATTATTTGTTTAGTTTAAAATAACATACAACAAATTTAATAGTCAATTAGTTCAACAATTTAAAATAAGGATTAAATGGGGGTGAAATGTAAATTAAATTTTTCCTCACAGAGTTTGGATTGGGACGCTATCAATGTCCATGTTTTTCTGTTGCCTGTGACCCAAAAAAACTTAACTCCAGATGAGTCCTGCAGCTGTGGTTCATCAATTCTGTGATGACGGAAGCCTTCTCCACACCCTCTTCCACTGTAGGCGGTTAAAGTGGATGCTTTTCCATCACAATAGCGGCGTGAATACCGCAAATCGTCTGATGGCTTGTAACCACGAACTTTAGACTAATAGAAAGAAACAAATGCCTGCTAAGTACATTTGTTCGCCGCAAACTAACAGGCCCGTTGTCATGCGCTCCACCCACCAATGCTAACCTCTCAGAATTAAATTCCCGAGAACGCAGTGTAACTCAAGGAATATGATGAAAATTCACCAATATCCTTCTGGGTGTATACTAGGAAATTGCGTCTGGAGTGCGTGAATAATGATTTGTCTGAAATACAATTAAAAAAGGTACATAAATCTCACAAGATAATATGTTACACCTAATGCACATGTGATGTAATCATGACTCATTACTCATCACTACTCCCGTCGGAGTCTGGGGTCGCTCTGCTGTCGGGTTTCCCGCACGACTAGTCAGAAACAATCACCAGCTCTTGCAGTAGTGGTTCATGCATATACTATTTTCATATGTTGAGATTGCCAGCCTTGTATATAACCACTTAGCAAGAAACCTGTCGAATATACTTTAGTAAATAAATTGTTTACACTTACCCCAAAATTTTGGGAATGCACAATCTCCTTGCACAGATTTAAGCTGGACACAGCTCTGTATTAGATGCTTCGAAATCACTTAGGTCTGGAAATAAGAGTTAATTCCTCTGACGGCGGGTGTTCTGCGAAATCCTGGCCTGGGAAAACTTTTGTTTAATTCCTCTATGACGTGGTTTGGGAAATTAGAGTTAATTCCTCTGACGGCAGATGTTCTGTGAAATCACCTGGGCCTGGGAAAACTTTTGTTAAAGTCCTCTATGACTTGTGATCAATTTCCTAGGATTCCAGTCTTGCTAATTAAAGTCCTGGCCCCTTTAAGTTTCCACTCTTGTATTAAAAATGCGGGTTTACTTGTGAATTCCAAAGTTACCCAATACTCGATCTGTTACTTATAGTTGTGGAATTTCTAAGTCAAATATCTCCTTTTTCTTTCTGGCTTTTAGGAGTTGCTGATAGGACTTGTGCGCTGCAGTCTCTTTGTGTGATCTGTGTCTGTGTTTTCATCACACTATATTCTCAGTTCTTAGTGCAAAACACAGATTGCACTTCCGACTAGTGTGCCAATAAAATACATTGTATATTTCAGCTCCTCAAAATGAACCAATCTAATCGAATCTCGTTCAGCACTACGTGGGTAGGGGCGTTTTCAAATTCGAAAAATAGCCTCACGGGTTTCACAATATTAAATTTGATATCCACGCGTGACCTCTTACAGTGATGTCGAGTCGTTGCGTCAGACTTCCGCCGGCATCTTGTACACAACTTATAAACACCATCTGTGAACTCATTTGATGTCCAGATGCTACCTATCGCCAATATTGTCTCTCCAGAAAGATTATCGTGAAAATCACACACAGAGATGGTCCCGTGAAACGATAAACGCATCTACCACCTGTGTAATATGCCCACCTCAGACGGCTATCTCAGACAGACAATATTGGCTTCTATAGATGTTGATCGGGCGAGACCGTCTTTTCATGATAAAAATCTCGCTCGCTGACCGTGATAATGACTGGGTATTGTTACGATAATACCCCAGTTCACCTGGCGGAAAGTAAATTAAGTCTGAGGAGTGGTAAACAAGATAAAGACAGTCCCATAGCAAATACTTCCGTAGGGGTGTGGGGTGTTAGAGACTTTCCCCTACTAGATTCAGCATAGAGAGTAAAATAATGAATGAAAAGCCATAAAAATTGCCAAATATGAGCGATGAGTGAGAGGAAGAGAAAGATGAAAAGTGATCCTGCCTGAGTAGACGTGAGATCGCACAACCGTATCGTCACACCAAACCTACAGTAATGAACGGAGTAGCATATGGCAACAACCCACTTCTGTCAACGAAAAACTGTTTAGGGATGTCAGGAACCTTGAGTTAACTACTTCCCTTATTAGAGTCATTAATGTGGAAGTCTGAAGGCGAACGAGGAGGAAGAAGAAGATATCACTGAATGTAATGGCAATAGTAGTGACATAACAACTAGCAAAATTAAAATTACATCTTAAAATTACAATATCATACGCACAGCCTAAATGTATTTACATTTACATAGTTTCATGTGGTAATGTGAAAATTCGGTAAGAAAACAATAGAATTCGAAGTAAAAACGTAGGTATATTGATACAGTACATTTAAGCAGGGCTTACGAAAAATGTTTTTGTTGTTATAACTAACTACAGGGATATTTTAATTAAAAAAATAATAAATTTCTGCTGAAACACTGCACAAATATTTTATAGACAGTAATTTTGGTGTCACCTCCTCTGATGTTGTCACCCGGTGCGGTCCGCAGCCCCCTAGTGACGCCACTGCATGGCAGGGTCATGGTCTGTGTAGAACTTCTGAGCAAATGAAGTGAACTGATGTCAGTAACAACTTACTTATAAGTAAGAAGGTCTGTTATAGATTTTCAGAAATGTGTAGCTGCGCAGAATAAAAGGTTTAAAAGAATTTGACAGGATGGCTCACGGCGAGATCAAGAGAGAGTGAGGTGAGCTGATTGCAAGCCAGGGTTCCTCTCTACAGAGAGCTTGATGGCGATTATGATCCTATATAACGTATGATGAAATGATTGTGCTAATTACAGAGAGTACATGATTGAGTGATTGTGTAAATTAGAGAGTGTATTTGATCGAATGCTGCTGGTAATTATGCAGTGCAATTGAACAAATCATCGGGTTAATTACAGAGTGTTTGACGTAATGATGGATTTAGTTTCACAGAATGCCTTTTTTTTTTCTCATGACTGCCTCTAACATAAATTTTCGTGTATTTTTTATTTACTGTTTACGGGCCTCAGGTTTCCATCTTTGTTTCTTTAAAC
This sequence comes from Oreohelix idahoensis, assembly GCA_024509875.1. Classification (NCBI taxonomy): domain Eukaryota; kingdom Metazoa; phylum Mollusca; class Gastropoda; order Stylommatophora; family Oreohelicidae; genus Oreohelix; species Oreohelix idahoensis. The sequence goes on from JAMPIV010003786.1 coordinate 13,257, forward strand.
TGATACAGTGATGGTGATATGCATAAAGGATATCTACGGTGATAAGTTTCTTTATATAATATACCTTTTGGTCCTGTTGAGAATATGACAGTTGTGAAAGCGTGAGTTTTGTATGAGTATACTAATTCTGATAAAATCGTATTTTATATATTTTGAATTACCAGAGTATCTTAATTTTGATTTAAACATTTATAGCGCTTAAAACAAATATAGACAGTGTAACCCCTGTATATTTATTTTTTTCAATGACAAAATAAAGCTTTTATTTTCGTTAAACATGTTCGAATTTTACTTAATGTCATAAAATCGTATTGTAATTTGTTTGTTAACGATCCAAGTGCCTAGATTTTCTTCTCTACTTTCTTAGCGCGTTTAACATCATCATCATCAGCATCCCATCTCCGAAACGAAGGTCAGCTGTAATGGATCTCCAACGTCTTCTGTCTCTTGTCTTGGTGGTACACTTGTGGTGGGTTTAGATGTTATGAAGGTTGGTGTTGTACTTAATTTGTAACTGAGTGAGGTCAAGCTGTGAAGGCCCCTGAGTCTAACAATTGATGGGGTGTGTTCTCAGGGTACCTTTCTGCTACCACCCTAAGATCTCACTCAGAGTTATATTTTACACTTAAAATAAATGGTGACTACGTCTAAATGTCTAGGGTAATGTAAGTGTGGTGTGCTGGTAATCCAATACACAAACACACACACAAATATTAAATTCTATGATCAACTCAACTAACACAGTGTTTTAAATTTTGGTATTGAACAATTTTTTTTTACAGTTTATTTGGTCCTGAACATAATATTATTTTGGTCAGGACTATCAAAATCAAATGAAATCAAATTATATGTATATATGCAATTCAATTAAACAAAAAGGGACAATCTGTCCAAGCACATTTAAATTCAAATAATGGTGTTAATAAATCTCTACTACTGCTTAACTGGTACTATATGGCGGGTTGGGGGTTGTACATCATCCCCTGTCTTTATTCACAAATATTCTGTTCACTTTATTGGGTGGAAATGGATTTTATTTTATATAGTTATATTATTATATATACGCAACCAGACGATACGTCAAGGCCTAAAATGCCACCCCCTGCAGACCCAAGTAGAACAGTCCCAACTAAGATGGTTTGGCCATGTCTGCAGAATGGGAGAAGATCGGATACCACGACAAGCATGGGAAACAAAGAGCCAAGGATCCAGACCCCGAGGACGACCCAGAGTCCGCTGGGAGGACAACGTTAGACAATCTTTGAAGGACCGAGGACTAGAATGGAACCAGGCCAGAAGGAAGACAGCCGATAGAATAGTCTGGCGCTCTCTCTTCTAAACCTCTACACCTCACGGTAGAAGGGGAACGACTAAGTAAGTAAGTAAGTAATATTATTATATGGTAGATGGTTGATAAATCGTTCCGTGCCAGGTCTTATGCACTTATCTGGCACGTGAAGCTAGATGTTAGTTGTCTTTCCGGCCAACGACCACTGTCTCAATCTTCCTGGGGCAATCCTGGTAGAGAGCTTGTACCAAGATTACAATTCCAGTGGTAGAGAGCTTGTACCACTACAGCAACTTTCTCTCTTACACAGAGTATACTTTCAGGAAGCTGGCACTAGCACAGTGCCAGTAAAACAAAACCTGCAACATGAAGATTATGGTTTGTCTTAACATAATATCTAATCCACCAAATCCACAATTAATAATGCATTCAAAATAAAAGAACAGGGTCAGATCTCTCTGACCAACCCATCTCATCCAATCTAGATTGATGGAACAACTTGTACCAGTCTTCACATTTCTCTCCTCTAATGGCTACAACACCTATGCCATTATCATTGATTTTTTTCCATAAAATAAGGTGGGTGATATGATCCCTGCTGACAACCTATGTAATCTTTTAGTTCTACATCTCTGGTAGTTTGTTAATATGGTGGAGCAACAAATAGGCCTTACATAAGTCTGCTAGTAACTTATGTACTTACAGTCGTAAAATATCTTCCTTACCCAAGTCATACAACACAATTAATAATATAAATAATGTTAATAATTTCTGTCTTACCACAAATTCAATGAATAAACACAGAAACGATGACTTGGCACAGATTCAGCTTTGCTGCTGGCGAGACTATGAATTTCAATTTTATTTAGTTTAGTTTTATTTAAAATTCACACTTCTAGTACATTGTCCCGCTCAAGGGAAAGATTTTTAGACAAATGGCGTCCAGCCTTCAAAGTTTTCATTAATATTAAATGTGCTGGCCAATGAGACCATGCGACTATCAATTTTGAATCGAAAATAAAAAAAAATAAAAATTCCAAACAACTATGTGTTACTCTGCATAAATATATTTAGTTTTGGGCCAACCAATAACCTCTCTCCCTCTTTCTAACTACACCCAATCAGATTACATGTACCTCTTCTGCCTCATTTCAAAAATGCGTTCAAAACATGTTATGGCTAAAATAAGCAGACATGAGTGTTCGTCAGTCTGTCCTATAATATATAGTATTATTGTAATATCTTGGTTATTAGTTGGACTATTTTATGATTTAAAATATATTATTGATCAGGAGACCCTATTCCACAAAACTATCTAAGTTTTATGGCCCTATGTATACTGGTTCGTATTTCCATATTTATTCCATGTTAGTTGTCAATATTATTTAAATCTAGAAAACTACCATCTTTTTCCCTCTCTCTAACGCTTTATTCAAACTAAAACGACAATGTCTGTGTTTCGTCAAAAAACAAATTACGCTACTATACAGGAAAGGAGGGCTGTGTATGTGGTTATATATTTCCACTGCGTGACCAAAAGACGAACATGTATTGGCCTTGGGTCGTATTTTCAAACTGCCAAAGCCAATATCGCGCGTTCGTTAAAATTTTTGATTCCAAACAACGCGTGCTGATGGTAGCATTCTGTCGCTCCTTTCCCCTCCTTTCGTGTCTCTCCTTCCGTCTAGAACAAGAATTACGCCTCGATTTGTTTCAAACATGTTACATTTATTTTCTCTACAGTAAGGCCTATTGAAAGCGATACGTTTGCAGGCGGGGCGAAGAAGTTAATCGCAACCCAATATTTTATTTCTACCTTATTTTGACTTTATACTCTATAATGTTTTATCTAATTTATCGATTGTATTAATACTTTTCAATTCCAGGCGTGGGTGACAATGATGCGCCATAACCACGTGCGGAAAACTAGCTTACACTACATTTCAAATCATTTGTTAAATATTAATGTAAGGGTGATCAAATATATCACTGATATCACTACACATCCCCCTTGTTAAGAACATGCATGCAAATGCAAGTTTATAATCTGTGATATATATCTGATCACATGAACTCGATTAAGCTTTACTCGGCCTTTATTATCATAGATTTCTGCAGTGGGGTCAGTTCAAAGTAGGCACTACTAACGAAAGTTGCCCCAGACCTCTGCAATCCAAGAATCTTTTTCAGCTGCAGGGGTTACTGCCTGTCTAATGCTGAATTATCAATCAATGTTCACCATTTCTCTTCCCTGAGTCTGTCTACTGACATGTCCAGAGATTCTTAGATGTTCCTCAAGTTTGCAATAGTTATGAGGAGATAATCTATATGGTGGTAGCAGAGTTATGTAGGGGGTCCAGTAATTTCATTATCAGCCTGTATAAAACACTCGAAGTAATTTACAATCCCAAAAGCAACATCCGAATTCAATGTGCCTCCTCCGATATGCACACAGCCAACAATTTATGTGAGTTCAGGCTTGACGAAATTTGGAAACACCCTATACCAATATTCATGTATGATTCTATAATGCGCCACTCAAATGGAGGCCATATTCACCAGCTGTATTCTCCGCCTTACGACAAATTTGGTGAAATAATATAATAGGTGGGGAAATGAATTTCTGCATCAGAAATCAATTCGCCCGTTATAGCCTTGCTATAATATGTGGGTGATCTACATCCAATGTCCGTACAATACTTCCAATTGGACGGTAGGGGCCGGGTGACTACCACTGTCACCGGTGCCCTTATACTGCTAAATTAATAGCCATATTGTGAAGCGATTTGAGCATTTCCCCAATTCCTCAATCGTCCACTCCCCACTTTTCTTATGTTAACATTGGGTTTCGGTCTTACTGTCTGCCGATTATCGTCAATGTTAATGTCGGCCAGTTCCCGGAATGCTGCTTCAAATTGAGCCGGGGATGACTGGTCTTTATTTATATTTTCTCTGGGTGCCATACGCAGAGTTGCCAATCTAAATATTTTTGGGGAAGACTGTTTATATGAAGCAGAATGCTTGGCTGGCATCTGTTTATGAGTTTTCCAACATGTGGAATTTACCTTGCAGCACTGGTCACAGGCCTCAACAAATTTTTCAATGTCTTCAGCTACGCCTGGCGAGAAATATGTCACAGATGTTCTTTGACGGGTGGTTCCACTCCTCTGATGTCCCCCGTCTGGTACAACATGTGCTTGCGCCATCACTTGTTCCCTAAATGAAGTTGGAAGTACCAACTGTCCATATCTTTTAGATCCTGCTCCAGCTGTCCTGTATAGCAGTCCCTCCTTTAAGTAAAATTGTCCTTTCTTAGGGTGTGCATGGCTGTTTGGCAATTTGCCAAAGCAAGGTTTTAATGATTTGTCCTTTGCCTGGGCCTTTCTCATCTGCTTAAGATGAATGTGTAGTGGTGGTGTTTCCTCCTTGCTAGGGATCGACCTGACCTGAAGCGTGGCCATTACCACAGGTTTTACAGGGCTTCCTAGAAATACATATTTCTTTCCTAACACCAGCGGGTAGTTAGGGTCGTCACACACGGCTGCTCTAATCACTCCTTCCACGTACCTAGTCTTCACATTGATCTCGGCTACAGGAAGTGTTATGGTGGCTATTTCCTTTAGTGCCCCTTGTATTTCCACTTTCTCTGTGGTATACTGGTCAGGGTGCACCAGGGTTGCACTCACAACTGAGTCATATTCCAAACCTGAATCGTAAAGGCACTTAACTCTTGCACCATTACATGTCACTTCTTCACAGATGGGGGGATGATGAGGTTCTTGCCGTTCTGTACGCAGGTCCTTCTTTCTCCCCTTGTCCACTGGTATCATGCATGCCGCACGATATGGAGGAACTTTCCTACCACAGTCAATTGTATTATGATTATTCATCCTACATATTTTACAATATTTTCCTTCCTGTCTGAAGGGTCTCCTGTCATTGAAGGGCCGGTCATTGAACTGTGGGTTTCTATCTCGATAATCGAATCTTGGCCTATCAAAGTTGGGTTTACCTTTGTTTCACTGATCTTTATTTTCAAATTTATTAGAGTTTTGTGGGGCCTTATAACTTTCTACATGCTTCTTCTTAGTACCAGCCACTTCTGCCTGGGCTGCCTGATACCTCTCAGCAACATTAAGTACCTCACCCAACCTCTCTGCACCTTGTTCCATGAGAAACTTTCTCAGGTCTGGAGCCATGGACTCTCTTATTTGCTCTATCATGATCATCTCTTTAAGATCTTGGGTCTTTCCCAGAGCAGTCCATTTCTCCAAATAGGTTTCCAATCTGGCAGAGAATTGGTGGTATATCTCCCCAGACAAAAGTTTCGCATTTCGAAACTTCTTACGATAAAATTCACCTTTCTTCTCATATCTTAACAACAAAGCCTGCTTTAACATGTCATAATTGTCTTGGTCATCCCTGCTCATCTTTGCAAACACTTCATAAGCTGTTCCCCTAAGACCCTGGGATAACATTAGGCTCCATCTTTCTTTTTCCAACCCATAAGTGGTGGCTAATACCTCAAATCTGCTTAAGAAGGACTCTATGTCATCATCTTTCTCAACAAAATGGTCTAAATGAAACCCCATGGCTGAGGTTGAGGCCCCCTGACTGGCAGCAGCATCAGAGGTAGAGGGGCTGTGACCATTTTCAGGAGCATGGCCTTGCAACTCTAACTCCCTTAGTCGTAACTCGTGCTCCCTCTGTAGTCTTTTATCTTCTCTTTCTGCCTCCAATTTATTTTCTTCCAATTGGAGCCGCTTAATCTCAGCCTCCCTATCAGCCTCTAATGCTCTTGCCTTTTTGTCAGCCTCAATCTGTAACCTTTATTTCTTTCTCAGCCTCAATTTGCAGTATCTTTTCTTCAGCTAATCTATCTGACTCTAATTTCCTTTCTGCGGCTAACTTCCTATCTTCTCTATCAATAAATTTGTCACACTCTGAGGTTACATACTGAACCTGTTCTGGCCCATCCATACCCATCTCTCTTGCAGTCTGCACAGCAGCAGATCTAAACTTGACCAAGTCTGCCATTCTGTCTTAAGCAACTTTAACAATGTACTAAGACAAATTTAAAACTCTAACAAAGCAAAGTACCAACTATGACTAATTAATTAACTACTGGCCGTGACAATTCATCAACTGTTAATTTCCACCTTAAAGTACTTTTATCTTTATTATAGAATATCTTTAACCTCTAGGGACAATAGTGATATAATATTGAATTTATATAATAAATGATAATTTTAAATCCCGGAGCGAGCTACCCAATATATGTGGTGGGTTTAGATGTTATGAAGGTTGGCGTTGTACTTAATTTGTAACTGAGTGAGGTCAAGCTGTGAAGGCCCCTGAGTCTAACAATTGATGGGGTGTGTTCTCATGGGACCTTTCTGCTACCACCCTAAGATCTCACTCAGAGTTATATTTTACACTTAGAATAAATGGTGACTACGTCTAAATGTCTAGGGTAATGTAAGTGTGGTGTGATGGTAATCCAATACACAAACACACACACAAATATTAAATTCTATGATCAACTCAACTAACACAGTGTTTTAAATTTTGGTATTGAACAATTTTTTTACAATTTATTTGGTCCTGAACCTAATATTATTTTGGTCAGGACTATCAAAATCAAATGAAATCAAATTATATGTATATATGCAATTCAATTAAACAAAAAGGGACAATCTGTCCAAGCACATTTAAATTCAAATAATGGTGTTAATAAATCTCTACTACTGCTTAACTGGTACTAGATGGCGGGTTGGGGGTTGTACATCATCCCCTGTCTTTATTCACAAATATTCTGTTCACTTTATTGGGTGGAAATGGATTTTATTTTATATAGTTATATTATTATATGGTAGATAGTTGATAAATCGTTCCGTGCCAGGTCTTATGCACTTATCTGGCACGTGAAGCTAGATGTTAGTTGTCTTTCCGGCCAACGGCCACTGTCTCAATCTTCCTGGGGCAATCCTGGTAGAGAGTTTGTACCAAGATTACAATTCCAGTTGTAGAGAGCTTGTACCACTACAGCAACTTTCTCTCTTACACAGAGTATACTTTCAGGAAGCTGGCACTAGCACAGTGCCAGTTAAAAAAAACCTGCAACATTAAGATTATGGTTTGTCTTAACATAATATCTAATCCACTAAATCCACAATTAATAATGCCTTCAAAATAAAAGAACAGGGTCAGATCTCTCTGACCAACCCATCTCATCCAATCTAGATTGATGGAACAACTTGTACCAGTCTTCACATTCCTCTCCTCTAATGGCTACAACACCTATGCCATCCAGCCTTCAAAGTTTTCATTAATATTAAATGTGCTGGCCAATGAGACCATGCGACTATGAATTTTGAATCGAAAATAAAAAAACAAAATTCCAAGCAACTATGTGTTACTCTGCATAAATATATTTAGTTTTGGGCCAACCAATAACCTCTCTCCCTCTTTCTAACTACACCCAATCAGATTACATGTTCCTTCTTCTGCCTCATTTCAAAAATGCGTTCAAAACATGTTATGGCTAAAATAAGCAGACATGAGTGTTCGTCAGTCTGTCCTATAATATATAGTATTATTGTAATATTTTGGTTATTAGTTGGACTATTTTGTGATTTAAAATATATTATTGATCAGGAGACCCTATTCCACAAAACTATATACGTTTTATGGCCCTATGTATATTAGTTCGTATTTCCATATTTATTCCATGTTAGTTGTCAATATTATTTAAATCTATAAAACTACCATCTTTTTCCCTCTCTCTAACGCTTTATTCAAACTAAAACGACAATGTCTGTGTTTCGTCAAAAAAAAAAAATTACGCTACTATACAGGAAAGGAGGGCTGTGTGTGTGGTTATATATTTCCACTGCGTGACCAAAAGACGAACATGTATTGGCCTTGGGTCGTATTTTCAAACTGCCAAAGCCAATATCGCGCGTTCGTTAAAATTTTTGATTCCAAACAACGCGTGCTGATGGTAGCATTCTGTCGCTCCTTTCCCCTCCTTTCGTGTCTCTCCTTCCGTCTAGAACAAAAATTACGCCTCGATTTGTTTCAAACATGTTACATTTATTTTCTCTACAGTAAGGCCTATTGAAAGCGATATGTTTGTAGGCGGGGCGAAGAAGTTAATTGCAACATAATATTTTATTTCTACCTTATTTTGACTTTATATTCTATATTGTTTTATCTAATTTATCGATTGTATTAATACTTTTCAATTCTAGGCGTGGGTGACAATGATGCGCCATAACCACGTGTGGTAATCTAGCTCACACTACATTTCAAATCTTTTGTTAAATATTAATGTAAGGGTGATCAAATATATCACTGATATCACTACAACACTGATAGACTCTTTCCTGTTCATCTCTTATTTTGATGGTACACTCTGATAGACTCTTTCATGTCTATCTCTTGTCTTGATGGTACACTCTGATAGATTCTTTTCTGTCCATCTCTTGTCTTGATGGTTGCAACTGTACTTTCTCTTGTTGAGGTGATCACTGGCCCAAGACAGTATACATGTTGTTAGGTGTGTAGTGCGAGCGGATGATGAACTGAGTGTGGGTGCGAATGAAGGCGCGAATGTGTTTAGGCTCGTATGTATGTAGACCCTGCAACCCATACACTCACATGCAGTAGTCAAGGATGCTTGGACACTGCAGACACGTTTCAAAACATTTATTGACGAGAACACACATGGTATCAACAGGAACAGTCAATGTAAACAAGGTCATGCTGACCGGAAATCGATAGGTATACATTAGGCATTCAGCAAGCTGGTAAACATTTGAATATTCGTGCATGGTCAATACAATGTTCTTCAATAAGGACAGTTCGTGGCGTCGCCCTGGAATTACTGACTAAACGCGTCAGATACCTTAATCACTTTGACACATAGGTGCAACTTGGCATTCCCCGCCAATTGCACATTATCAGGCTGTAGTATAATAGCCGAAAACACAGGCTTCGTTCTGACGTCGGCCGTGTACTGCTGATAAGCAGGTTACCATCAACCCTGCAGTAATGCGTATGTGGACATAAATATGCCGCCAATCTGCGGCTCCCACAATATATCTTCGTCACTGGATTTCTGGATGGTATGAAGACTAATAGTCTTGGATGGCTACCTTGAGCACAACATACATGTTCTGTAATGGAGGACCGGTGAGATGCAGTTCACAGACTAGGCAATCTTCTAACATGTTCTGCTACCGAAAGCATAGTAATGGAAAAAGTCGGTATTACCTGTAACCGAGTCCACAGAACTTAACAAGGAACTCTGCTGTCATTCCAACGCACAGAGATTCACTGGGGAAAACTGCCAGTGCAGTCACTTCGAAGATTCTCCCCGAAAAACACAATGGACTCTCGTCCCTTCAGAAACCAGGACCCTTCCCGGCTTGCCGGAAGTCTAACTCAACTCCCGCTTAAAAAACCTGCCCATGGGCATACGCCCGAACTGTCTACCTTTGACCCTAAAGGTCAAACACAATGAATGAATAAACAAGGGAAGACAACCCCTAATCAACCTGACATCGCAGGTAAAGACACAATTATTCTTATGATAAAAACATAAGCAAATAACTTGACAGATGACTCCGTCAAAAATGACAGCAACATATTACTACCACCCCCCTGTTAAAAAAAAATGAAATTTTTTTTTTAAATATGTCCATGAGCAAGATTGCACAAGTATCACTTATGTGCTCATGAAAAAAATGAACCTAATATCAGGTACAATAGACGCATAAACAAAGCGTCCGAAGAGGATACAAATCATCTCCCAACATAGGAGAAAATATTTCCTTTTAGCCAAACAAACTAAGGGGGTACCATTAAAGAAACCTAAGTTGCTGGCAATACCAATCATATATCAAACATTACTAAATACTATAATTATAGCAATATACAAATGTCATGAATTACAATGCTATATTAGCAACATATCACTGATGGATGGACAAAATGAAATTTGTTAAATTATCTAAACATCATCCAAATACATTTGTATTACAACATATTAGGATATTAAGGACAGACCTAAGTCCGAAAGTGTATCAGGAAAAACTAGGACACAAGATTTAACTGGAATCATGTGGGCATCTGGACAATATGTCCGCCATCACATTATCCGAACCACGGATAGCTCGCACCGTGAAATGGAAAGGCTGAAGAGCAATAGCATAACGAGTAGATCTCGAGCTCTTCAAATCCTTACTTTGCATAGCCGTAAGAGCTTTTTGGTCGGTTTCCATAAAGAAATGCGCGCCCAGAAGGAACCTTTGTAGCTTAAGAATGGACCAAACCATAGCCAACAATTCACGGTCTAAAACCGAGTAATTCCTTTCTGCCGCATTTAGCTTCCTAGAAATATACATTACAGGATGCAGAGTTCCTGAATATTCCTGCATTAGTGCCGCTCCAATCCCAGTGGAAGAGGCATCACTACGAAGAACAAAAGTCTTATCAATTGTTGGTAGTCTTAAGATAGGATGAGATGAGAACAAATTCTTAACCTGATCCAATGAAGATTGGCATTCCTGGGACCAACGCACCATATTAGGAGAACCTTTTTTCAATAACGATGAAAGTGGTGCCATAATGGAGGACAGATTCTCAATGAATCTTCCATAGAATTGTATCAATCCCAAGAGACTACGCACTTGCTTTTTTTTGTCTTCGGAACCGAGATATTTAATATCTTCGAAATGTTTTGGTCCTCTGTCTTCAACAGACCATGACCAACTCGATGACCTAGGAAGGAAATTTCACTAAACCCAACAAAAGCTTTAGAGGGTTTTGCAGTCAAACTATGCTCACGTAGAGTAGATAGCAATTCCTTTAGACCCAAATAGTGTTCTTCCCAAGTATCGCTGAAAAGACAGATGTCGTCTAAATATGCGATGACATCTGCACGATCTGATAGAATTCGTCGCATCATGCGCACGAAAGTCGCTGGGGCGTTCATAAGCCCGAAAGGCATAAAATTCCATTGAAACAGACTCCTAGGTGTCGAAAAAGCAGTGAGAGGTTTGGCGTGTTCCGTCAGTGGGACTTGCCAATAACCTTTCGACAAGTCTAGTTTAGTAAAGAATTTAGCTTTAGAAAGTCTAATAAGTAGATCATCTAATAATGGCATAGGTTCAGCATCGAACTTCGTAACTTGATTTAATTTGCGATAGTCAACGCAAAGACGTATGTTATTGTCTTTCTTTCGAACAATAACTATCGACGAAGAATAAGCTGAAGTGGATGGTTCAATTATTTGCAGTTGAATCATTTCATCCAATTCTTTCTCGACTTGTGCTTGAAAATGAATAGGTATTGGGTATGGTCTTACTCTGATCGGATTACGATCAGTAAGTATGATGTCATGTTCTATGACATCTGTGTGTCCAGGAATGTCGGTAAGGACATCCTGATATGATTGTAGCGTAGAGGATACTTGACGTTGCTCCTCAAAAGACAAGTTCGAAGAGATTGTAACGTCCCTCCACGATTCCGTTGAATTCAGTGGAATCGCAGGAAGAGGTAAGTTAACGTCCGAAAAAATAGTTTCCTCATCCTGTATAACGGACAGGGATGAGATGTGACCATGTTGGACTGGAGAGTCGTCCGTCGCCTGGAAAATAGGCTGCAAATAGTCTGGACGTTCAATAAACTCTGTTAGCATATTTTATATGGAAGGTTTTATGCTTTCCATCCACATCGACGATGTAGTCGACATCGGAAATTTTGGAGACTATAGTGTATGGACCTTTCCATGAAATGAGAAGTCTATTCTCTCTTGAGGGAAGTAAGACATATGCTTTGTCTCCAGGACAAAGTTGACGTAGGCGTCTTTTCTTGTTAGCAAATCGCCTAGCTTTTTCTTTCGCAAATTCGGAAGATGAAGTTGCTAACCTGCACGATTCGATAATCTTTTCTCTAAGAGCAATGACATATTCATATGACGATTGTGTATCATCGTCAATATTATCAGAAGTTATCAAATCGTGTAACAAGGACATCGGACCGCGCGGTTGCGCACCAAAGACAAGTTCGAAAGGAGAAAACCCTGTATGCTCGTTGGGAACTTCTCTATAGGCAAAGAGGACTGCAGGTAAAACCCTGTCCCAATCCTCCGGATGATCCTCCGTTATCTTGCCAAGCAAGTTCTTTAGTGTCCTGTTAAGACGTTCTACCAATCCATTGGACATTGGATGATAAATACTACTGAGAGACCTTTTAATGTCTAGCGTAGCCATTACCTGAGACATAACGTCCGAAATTAACTGAGTGCCGTGGTCCGACAGTATTTCTCCGGGGAATCCCAGACGAGAAAATATGAGCCAAAGAGCATCAGCGATATCGACAGTTGATATGCTCTTCAGAGGAATAGCCTCTGGCCAACACGTGCACATGTCCACGCAAGTGAGGATAAATTGGTGTCCTCTGGCTGACTTAATCTTGAACGGACCAATGATGTCTATGGCCATTTTCTGAAACGGCCGAATCGGAATATCTGCAGCCTGAATAGGAGCAGCATGTCTCGGACCTCTAGACTTGACCTCTTGACAAATTTTGCAAGATCGGCAATAAATTCGGATGTCTTTATTCACGAATGGCCAAAAGAAAGACGCAAGGACTCTAGTTTTAGTTCTGGAAAAACCCATATGTCCAGCACACTGAGAATCGTGTGCATGCTGAAGAATTAAGGCTCTCATACACTTAGGCACAAGAATTTGCGAGTGCATAGACTTGTCCGAGTGTTGTACCATCCGTACCAATATACCATTCTTCATAGTAATATACGATTTGTGATTAGTATTTTGATTGGGATCCCCTTTCTTTGCAAGAAGGAAGAATTTCTTCAAAGAAGGATCCTCTTCTTGACGTTTAACAAACGAGTCATGGGAAATCACCAAGTGCTCGTCTTGGCTATCAACTTCATTACTATTATCCGATGAAGTTGGGGGATTAAGAGCTTGAGCTCTTGTCACCACTGCATTGACCGTTTGAATGTTTTTTTTCCTCCCAACTAGAAATTTGTTGCGGGGTGCATTCCTTAACCCCATGAATACGACCGATTATAAGATCCGCAATAGGATTAGGAAGAAGACATGCATGGACATCTCCTGTGAAGAAGGGAGTGTCAATCCTAATAATAGCAGTAGGATAACTTTCCATAGTACCACCAAATGTAACACATTTGATTGTTTTTCCAGTGGCACAGCAAGGATCTATCAAAGACTCCCTAACCCCGACGGTAGTACATCCCGAATCGAAAAGTACTGAGACTAGCCTATCATTTATTAGACCTTTATGTAAGATGAGAGATCCTCTCCCATCATGCGCAACTGTAGCAGGTAGAGCAGGAAGAGGGTGACCACAACTTAGAGTAGATACAGTCGATGAGTCGAACAATGTTAAGCATTGGGGGCATTCAGTTGCTCTCCCAAAATCGAAAGCACAACCAGTGATAGCCCTAGAGTTACCACTATCATTTACTGTATTACAGGCTCCATCAAACTCTTGTTGTGCAGAGTTTGCCTGTTGGAAAGGTCTTTTTTTTGTTAAATCTAGGTCTGCCTCGATTATCATTTCCCCTGTAATTATTTCGACTATCATTTCCCCTGTAATTGTTATCATATTGCCTATTGTAATCATCATTCGGGTTTGAATCCCGGTTTCTAAATTCACCATCGTCATAATCTTGACGTCGAGAATGATTACCTCGAAAGTTCGAATAGTTATTATTTGGATAGCCTTTGCGAAAGTGTCTCAAATTATTACCACTAAAATTACGAGAACTACCATCTTGTCTCCAATTCATAGACGAAGAACCATCATGTGTTGGATTACTCCGCTTCTGAGTGTAATTCTGATTACTTCCCCTATTCCAGTTTTGTTGAGCACCCTGAAATTTTTTTTTTGAAATTATGGCCATAAGGTGTTGCCGAAGCAGCTGGCAACCCTTCTTTCACGTTAGAATTGCTAACTGTAGCATGGGGATGCGCGGTGGCATACTGACAACAGTATTCCTCCATATCTTTTAAGTTTTTAGGCTTACGCTCATGAAGGAATGCAAGAAAAGAATCATTAACAGATGACAAAACCTTATCTCGCAATAATAAGTCCATTAGACCTTCATATGTTTTCTCAGTCTGAGACAACTCAACCCATCGTGTAAATGTACGACGTATTTTTGTAACAAAATCAGAGAAATCTACTCCATTTTCTGGCAACATTGTCCTAAAACGAAGACGATAGTCTTCTTCTTTTAGTTGGTATTTTTTTAGCAATGCTGCTCTGACAACATCATAATTAGTCCTGTCATGTTCGTCTATTGACATAAGAGTAGTCACTGTGTCACCTGTAAAAAATTCCATCAGTTGTTCAACATATTTTTCCTTTTTTATGTTATGCGTATCGCATAAAAATTGGAATCTATCTAGATAATCTGCTACGTCATCCTTTAAAGGATTGAAATGAGGTAGTTTGATCCTACTTACAAACTCCTTTGTCGTACTCGAAGTTATTTGATGAGCACCTGGACTCGCCAATTTCAATTTCTCTAACTCCAAAGTTGCGAGTCTTTCATCAAGTTCCATTTTCTGTTTTCTTTCCTCATGTTCCATTTTTCTAATTTCGGCCCCAGCAGCAGCTTGAAGTTGGAGTTTCTTCTCCTCAGCAGCAGCTTGAGCTTTCCTCTCCTCTGCAGCAGCTTGAGCTTTCCTCTCCTCTGCAGCAGCTTGAGCTTTCCTCTCCTCTGCAGCAGCTTGAGCTTGAAGTTTTTTTGTCTTCCATTTCCATCTGGAATTTTCTTTCATCAGCTTGAGCTTTTCTCTCCTCAGCAGCAGCTTGAGCTTTTCTCTCCTCAGCAGCAGCTTGAGCTTGAAGTTTTTTCTCCTCAGCAGCAGCTTCTCTTTGATACCTTTTCTCTTCAAGTTCTAATCTTCTATTCTCAGCATCTAGCTTCTTTAGTTCAGCTTCTGCTCTCCTTTGTTCAGCTTCTGCTTTCAATTTAATTTCCTCTTTTTGTTTCTTTTCTTCTGACTTCAATGCAATGGCGAATTGAGCAGATGAATATTCTTCCAATTCTTTACCAGACTTACCAAGGGTCAACCCTTGCTGGATGAAGAAATCCAATGTAGACATTCTGTCTAATGAGATCAGAAACCTGAAAAAAATTAACTAAATTACCTGTATATCCCAATCATTGGGAGACAAGTCTGAAATGCTAGACTTGTATACTCACTTCACTTTATTTCACTCTCTTAGTCTTAGACAAAGACCTTGTATGGTCCTCTTGTTTATAATGTAACAAAAAATCACTTGAGTACCTGTGGAAAATAATTCCTTTATATCCCACTCACTATGGGCACAAGTCTTTTTTTTTTTTTTAAAGAACTTGAATATGTATTTCACCTTGTCTCAATCTTTGAAGATAACAAGTCTTTTATCAAAGAACTTGTATAAATATCTTATATAATAATATTTTATTAACAATCTCTATATGAAGAGTGTACCTTATCAATAATAATAATAATACATGACCAAGTGTATGTATGTAGACTGTGTATAACAATAATGTAGTACAATCATAAATACAAAGACAAAGATACAGAACAATGACCGAAAACGTTCGCGGAAGTCAAATAAACAATACAGCAAAAAGTAAAGAAAATGTTACACAAATGTGTAATGATGACCGCGAAAAATAAACAAGACAAATGGCAACACTGTTATAAACGAAAAGGTGTAAAGAAATAAATGGAAGGAATGAGAGAAGAACAGATACAAACAAAATTAGTCGAAAATCAAAGAACGGAAAAATAACGAAAACAACACTAACTGATGTCGTCACAGCCATAAAAAAAAAATAGCAACAAAAGTCGCTAGCAAATTTCAATTAAGAAAATTGCAATCCCTACAGAACGCTTACAGTAACCCTCGATTAAGTGGCATATTTACTGTAAGACCTACCAACCGAAAACCCGCAGAAAAACACAAGAAAAATACACAACAATAGTACAATTAACATAAATAGCAATCAATTCAATGTGTTGCAAAATAAAGCTTAGTCACACATGATATTAACGTAACTAACTTGCTCCTTGCGAACACAGAAACAAAATGTCAAGCGCGCACTGAATGTCAAATCCACTGTAGCATAAAGTGGTATTCACGAACAAAAGTTACTATGACCTTCTCGTATCTTGCACATTGAATGTTTACAATTTCCACGTACTGTTTACAAACACTTGACCACGAACAATATAGCTTGAATGCTCGGGCGTAGAAAAGCCTGTTGTTGACTGCAACGTGTAACAACCAGCAGTACTGTTCACAATAGGGACTCGCCTTGCAGTTGTGGTCCACGTAGCAAATGCCTAGATGTTAACTTCAGTACTTGTCCTGTTGTTGTTCAAGCAGCATTATAACATAAATGCTAGCACTGTTTATCTGGGTCAACAGTTGATGACCTATTTCTGTCCTGTTGTAGCCAAAACTTGCAAGTGTAGAATTAGCGATGTGTGTTACAGCTGTCCAGTGTGTAGCTTAGACCCACAGATCAAAAATGTAACTGTACTTTCTCTTGTTGAGGTGATCACTGGCCCAAGACAGTATACATGTTGTTAGGTGTGTAGTGCGAGCGGATGATGAACTGAGTGTGGGTGCGAATGAAGGCGCGAATGTGTTTAGGCTCGTATGTATGTAGACCCTGCAACCCATACACTCACATGCAGTAGTCAAGGATGCTTGGACACTGCAGACACGTTTCAAAACATTTATTGACGAGAACACACATGGTATCAACAGGAACAGTCATTGTAAACAAGGTCATGCTGACCGGAAATCGATAGGTATACATTAGGCATTCAGCAAGCTGGTAAACATTTGAATATTCGTGCATGGTCAATACAATGTTCTTCAATAAGGACAGTTCGTGGCGTCGCCCTGGGATTACTGACTAAACGCGTCAGATACCTTAATCACTTTGACACATAGGTGCAACTTGGCATTCCCCGCCAATTGCACATTATCAGGCTGTAGTATAATAGCCGAAAACACAGGCTTCGTTCTGACGTCGGCCGTGTACTGCTGATAAGCAGGTTACCATCAGCCCTGCAGTAATGCGTATGTGGACATAAATATGCCGCCAATCTGCGGCTCCCACAATATATCTTCGTCACTGGATTTCTGGATGGTATGAAGACTAATAGTCTTGGATGGCTACCTCGAGCACAACATATATGTTCTGTAATGGAGGACCGGTGAGCTGCAGTTCACAGACTAGGCAATCTTCTAACATGTTCTGCTACCGAAAGCATAGTAATGGAAAAAGTCGGTATTACCTTTAACCGAGTCCACAGAACTTAACAAGGAACTCTGCTGTCATTCCAACGCACAGAGATTCACTGGGAAAAACTGCCAGTGCAGTCACTTCGAAGATTCTCCCCGAAAAACACAATGGACTCTCGTCCCTTCAGAAACCAGGACCCTTCCCGGCTTGCCGGAAGTCTAACTCAACTCCCGCTTAAAAAACCTGCCCATGGGCATACGCCCGAACTGTCTACCTTTGACCCTAAAGGTCAAACACAATGAATGAATAAACAAGGGAAGACAACCCCTAATCAACCTGACATCGCAGGTAAAGACACAATTATTCTTATGATAAAAACATAAGCAAATAACTTGACAGATGACTCCGTCAAAAATGACAGCAACAATGGTACACTGTGATAGACTCTTTCTTGTCCATCTCTTGATGTTATCTTCCCAGTTATAGCGCTGTCTTTATTTAACAATTTAAACTCCCCACCCACCCTATATATATATATATATATATATATATATATATATATATATATATATATATATATATATATATATATATATATATACACACACACACACACACACACACTAGTACCAGCATAGTTCAGTGATCTTTGACATATCTGCGGTAATTTGTTGACGAAGCCTGTTCAATGAATGAACTGCATTTTGAGAAGACTTTTTCGATTTGGTTTTTCCAACAAAATTACATCGATTGTACTTTTTCGCAATCTCATTACCTTTGTTATTATCTCCATCGTCTTGTGTTTACGTTTTAAAAAAATACAATAGCGATTTTTTAAAATTATAGATTACTATTTTCTGTTAGTGTTATTCTGATGATTGTAGTTTGTGTTATTGTGTTAGTGTTATGATTGTGTTTATAGTTTTGAAAATCGTAATGTTGTGTTTATTAGTGTTATTGTCAGTGATTGTAAGTGATGTGACTGTGGTTGAGTTTTATTAGTCTAAGCGTTGGGATTGGGGTTAGAGTTTTGTTAATGTTGTGTTTGTTTACTGGTATTATTATCAGTGTTAATGTATTTATGGTTAGTTTTATAAGTGTTAATGTTGTGTTTATGGTTAGTTTTATCAGTGTTAATGTTATGTTTATTGTAAGTTTTATCAGTGTTAATGTTGTGTTTATGGTTAGTTTTATCAGTTAGTTTTATCAGTGTTAATGTTATGTTTATCGATAGTTTTATCAGTTTAATGTTGTGTTTTTGGTTAGTTTCATCAGCGTTAATGCTGTGTTTATGGTTAGTTTTATCATTGTTAATGTTGTGTTTTTTGGTTAGTTTTATCAGTTTAATGTTGTGTTTATGGTTAGATTTATCAGTTAGTTTTATCAGTGTTAATGTTGTGTTTTTGGTTAGTTTTATCAGTTTAATGTTGTGTTTATGGTTAGTTTTATCAGTTTAATGTTGTGCTTTTGGTTGGTTTTGTCAGTGTTAATATGTTTATGATTAGTTTTATCAGTGTTAATGTTGTGTTTGTGGTTAGTTTTATCAGTGTTAATGTTGTGTTTTTGGTTAGTTTTATCAGTTTAATGTTGTGTTTATAATTAGTTTTATCAGTTTAATGTAGTGTTTAGGGTTAGTTTTATCAGTTTAATGTTGTGTTTTTGGTTGGTTTTATCAGTGGTAATGTCTGTGTTTATGGTTAGTTTTATCAGTGTTAATGTTGTTTTTTTGGTTTGTTTTATCAGTGTTAATGTGTTTTTGGTTAGTTTTATCCATTTAATGTTGTGTTTATGATTAGTTTTATCAGTTTATTGTTGTGATTTTGGTTGGTTTTGTTAGTTTAATGTTGTGTTTTTGGTTGGTTTTATCAGTTTAATGTTGTGTTTATTGTTAGAGTTGTTATTGTTAGTGCTGTAATCTTGGTCCGTTAGTGTTAGTAATGTGGCTGTATTTAAAGTTTAGTCAATCTATCTGCGGTAACGGAACTATCATGTTTGCGTTGTAGTTCGTTTAAAACTGATTAAATGCCCAAACGTGTTTAATAAACACTAGATTATCTTTCATACAGGAACTTTTTTAACGCTAGCATAACTTTAGCGTGGAATCACCAAGAGTGAGCTGTCGGTGTTGGTGGATCAAAGACAAGACAAGACAAGAAAACTTTATCGTGGCAACATGTAACATAAAATTATCTTTTTCCTTGCTTTATTTGTCGCCTTACAATTCCTTCATTAAGTTTCTTAAAACTGTGACGTACTTTTCCCGCTGTTTTCGTTTGTGTCTCTTGTATTTTTCGCATCTCTTGTATTTCCCCCGTCTCTTGATTTATTTTTTTTCTCTATGTATTTTGCTGTTTTTTTCCTTTTGTGTTTTTCCTTACATGGTTTCTCTGTGTTTTCTTTCTCATATTTTTTCTGTGTCTTGTTCTTTCCCGTCTCCTGTTTTGTTTCTGTCTCTTGCTTTTTTTTCTCACCCTTGCATTTTTCTCATGTCCCTTAATTTTCCCGACCCCATCTTTGCACGTATAATTGTGTCCCTTTGCTCACAGGTTGAAAAAAAATCGTATGCGATAATTGTTATTACACTGTTTCCAATAAACAATAATTTCCTTTATGAGACAATCACAGATTACAAAAGCGAATCCCCTTTCCTTTTAAGTGCTAGGTCTCTCAAAATACACAATAACATTAATTATAACATCTTCTCTGATCCTTAGCAGGCCGATTGTCAAAGCAGTCAGTGGCCATCACACCTGGTGGCATCTTGTAGGGCAGCAACAAACTGCTTCCACTTTGTTTCATCGGTGGTCATCCTTCGTACAGTGCCCTAGCTCTGGTTCATTCTTTGCATCTCGGCCTCCACAGTTCTCCACCAAATAGTTGTTTTGGTCGGCCTCTCTTTCGCTTTCCTTCTAAGATATCATAGCATAGCTGTTCTTGTGATGTCATCGGGGTCTCTTCTGAGGATGTGGCCAACTCAACTTCAGCGTCTGTCAGCTATGATGGTGTGCTATGATGGTTACTCAGAGTAAGTAGTTCTTGGTGGCTAGAACATAAAGGGAAATAATTCTGTTGTACTCTATCTGCTGCAAGTCCTGATAACGGCATTATGTCCCCTGTGGTAACTTTATTCCGTTCAATTCCATTTCAACTTCATTGGATCTTTGTAGTCACAGGTATCTTGACTTATGACCAATGGTCTTGTGTACCACGTAGTCACAGGTATTATGACGTATGACCAATGGTCTAGTGTACCACGTAGTCACAGGTATCATGACGCATGACCAATGGTCTAGTGTACCACGTAGTCACAGGTATCATGACGCATGACCAATGGTCTAGTGTACCACGTAGTCACAGGTATCATGACGTATGACCAATGGTCTAGTGTACCACGTAGTCACAGGTATCATGACGTATGACCAATGGTCTAGTGTACCACGTAGTCACAGGTATCATGACGTATGACCAATGTTCTAGTGTACCACGTAGTCACGGGTATCATGACTTATGACCAATGGTCTAGTGTACCACGTAGTCACGGGTGTCATGACTTATGACCAATGGTCTAGTGTACTACGTAGTCACAGGTATCATGACTTATGACCAATGGTCTAGTGTACCACGTAGTCACATGTATCATGACTTATGACCAATGGTCTAGTGTACCACGTAGTCACAGGTATCATGACTTATGACCAATGGTCTAGTGTACCACGTAGTCACAGGTATCATGACTTATGACCAATGGTCTAGTGTACCACATAGTCACAGGTATCATGACTTATGACCAATGGTCTAGTGTACCACGTAGTCACAGGTATCATGACTTATGACCAATGGTCTAGTGTACCACGTAGTCACAGGTATCATGACTTATGACCAATGGTCTAGTGTACCACGTAGTCACGGGTATCATGATTTATGACCAATGGTCTAGTGTACCACGAAACAATTGACAGGCAACCGCTCTTTCACTGGGTGTACAATTTAGTTTTAGGTGCCATGCGCGCCTTTTCCGTATTTTCTTCGAAAAGCTGACGGGTTTTATTTCATTGCGCGTTACAATTAGTGCCGTCATCTGGACATGCAGTAGAAAGAGCACATTATAATTATACCCCCCTCCCCCGGTCATGTTTTGGCGGGTCACTTGCTCGTTTACAGAAAGTTACATTGTGCGGTCATGTCAGAGTTTTTTTGTTTGTTTTGTTTTGTTTTTTGTTTTGTCAGAATTCATTATCACACACTCACATTCACATAAGACATGTTTTCCACTTTTTTGGGGGTCTCTCAAGCACTCCCACTTTCACAAGTTCGTTTATACATACATTCTTACAACATTCTTACAACATTCTTACAACATTCTTACAACATGCATAAAAAAGGTAAAGGTAACTGAAACTGCTGTAGGGAAGTGAAGTGTTAGAGACATCACCCTTTATATTCCTGCTTGTTATGAGGTGGTGTGACCAGTTACTTTCCTTTGCTGCCTTTGCCTTCACTAACTCAAGAACAGATTCATGTACTTATTTATAGCTGAGTAGGTTAGAGCGTATCGCTTCCAGAATTCGATCCCGGAAACTGGTAATTGTGCCGCGAGAGGAATGCGGTCTAACTGCTCAGCCAATCGGACGCTCACACACAAGCATACACACACATAAACATGGACGTGCACACACATAAAACTCCCCTCATACTTCGTTACTCAAAAGCATTTCTAAGGAGACCAAGCGAGGATTTATTCAGACACGGCGGATCGATCTAAGCCTCTAGGCACTTTATTCCAATTTGTTCTGCCTTCCTTCTTCCCCCAACCTGCAATCCCCTCACGCGTCCTGTAATTTCCCTCTCCACTATCAGCCCCTATAATGCCCCCTTTTGTAATTTAACCGTATTATAATTTCTTTTTCCTAGACATGGAAAACCAGATGACATTTTACGTCTCACAGAACCGTGCTAGATGTCATTCTCATTGTCATGACCTTGCTTGTCTATCTCTTGTATCATATCGGTGGTTCTCAGAGAAGTTTATGAGGTCTCAAGTCAGATTTCTGCACTTTTTGTTTATACATGAAAAATTAGATGACATTTTACAGAACTATACCTGATGTCATTCTGATTCTCATTTGTACACTTTCAAACGTCTTCTTGAATGTTTTCAAAGAAAGCTATTCAATCCTTCTTCTTCTTCTTCTTCTTCTTCCTCGTTCGCCCTGAAAAGGACGGTGGTTGCGTTGTGTCTCTTTACGCCGTAGCTGTGATATCTGCACCTTTCGGTCGACACATCCGACTTCAGCACGGCATTTTTTGGGACCGGGTTTGCCTTCCCTCTTCGATCCGTACTCGCTCAGCCAGACTGCGCTGCTGCAGACTGTTTCCAGGACCACCACGTGGAGGTGGAGTACGGTCTTGGTCAGCTCTGGTTCGCTGACCCTGATGCAAGCAGTCAAGCTATGGGTCGCTGACTGCATTCTCTATTGCTGCATCTTTTGGTCCCAAAATCAGAGATTTGGTCAATATCAATTTGTTTCACTTAGAAGAAGACGCTATTGATACGTTTGTGGTGTTTTCTTGTCATTTAATGCATATATTATCCGTTTAAGTTTTGCAAATACATATTGAATGAAACTGTATCAGTTTCATCATAATGTGACATGCCATGCGTGATCATGTCTTCCGAACTCTCTTGTCTCTAATGTTGCTCATGAGTTCTGCAAGTTGTTTGTTTGCGTTCGCTCTCAGCCACATCTCTCTCTCCTACAATGCTGGCCGTTAGTTTTGAGCCGTAAGTACATTGTGTCGTAGTTTACAGCTAGTCTGCGATATCTGCGCCTTTTGGCCCAACACATCTGATTTCAGCAAGCAATTTTTACGGGTTTGCTTCCCTTCCACCTCACAGCTATATGTATGCTATACCTCATGTCCATCCAAAAGTGCAGTGAGGTGGCTGCACCAGTGTGCGTCATCAGAGCCGAGATGCAACTCTGCCCCAGATCTGGGAGGTTCCGTTTCCGGGGTCACCACACGCAGCCAATTGTGGCATCGTTTGCCATAATGACAGTTCTGCAGCTGACTTCCTCCAATGATATATTGTCAGTCCATCTAGTATTTTCTGCTTTCTACAAAAACAACATAGTCTGTTGCAGAACTGATATAACCCTTAAAATATAATAAATAAAGATAAACTTGTTACAAGTTTTCAAAATGTGCACATTGATCTGAGGATTTATCTATCGATAATTAGAGCTTATGCCGAAAGAGAAAGAATTTTCTAAACTTGAGCAATTCAAGAACTGTAAGCGCTCAACAATGAGCCAAGATCGCCTATCTTATTTGGCTCTTATTTGAGCTGAGCACGATATTACTCGTAATATGGTCTTCGATGACATTGTTATAGATTTTTCTGCAAAGAAGAGTCGAAAAAATAAACTTTCTTATGACATTTTCTAAGCAGCCTAAAAGTTGTTTTTTTTTTTTTTTTAAGTATAATTTTGAAATCTTAGTCGTATTAATGTTCTGTCTCGCAATATTTTTATTTTCTAATTTTTAAAAGAAATTTTTCTGTGTTGTGTAATTAAGCCTTCAATTCGTAGGCCTAATAAAGTTCGTAGACCTTAGGCACTGTGCCTATGGTGCTTTATGGGAAATCCGGCCCTGCTCAAGTCAAATCGTTACACTAATCAGCTAAACTTTTACAGAACTGTCCAATGTATCTTTCTCATTCTCGTGTTCCTGTTTCTCTCTCTCTCTCTCTCTCTCTCTCTCTCTCTCTCTCTCTCTCTCTCTCTCTCTCGCTCTCTCTCTCTCTTAAATAATATGAGTGGTTGTCATAACTGTGTACGAGGTCTCAATGTATATACCGGTACAACTAGTCCTAGACTTAAGACGGGGTTCCGTTCCGACGATTCCGTCGTAAGTCGAAGTGATCGTAAGTCGAATCACCCCTTAAATGCATTGAATTATTACATATTCCTAAGTCCGTATCCATCATATCCGAGGTAACGTAGTGGTTAGTGCCCTGGCTTCCGAGTTCGGTGGTCCATGGTTCGATCCCCAGTTGAGGTGAAATTTTTTAGACCGCAAACTCCGGGATCGATCCAGCCTCATGAATTGGGTAACAGAGCAACTCTGGGAAGGTTAAAGGTGGCCGGCGTGATGCCGACCACATCACTCCTAGTGAGCCGTATGGCCAAGAAAATATGAGCCTAACACTATATTCCCAACATGCCTCAATGGGAAGGTTAAAGGTGGCCGGCGTGATGCCGACCACATCACTCCTAGTGAGCCGTATGGTCAAGAAAATATGAGCCTAACACTATATTCCCAACATGCCTCAATGGGCATGTAACGGGATTCTTTATCTATTTTTTTTTATTCCATCATATCATCTTTTGTTAAAGTCTTACACTGTAAAATAAATAAAATAGTTGAAGTAAAAGATTTTACGAAATTAAAGCGTTTTACTGTAATAAAAAGCTTGTAAAAATACTGTTAAAATATATACTGTAAAAAATATATGTACAAAATGTGGTACATAAAAGCCACAAAAACAAATTAAGAATAATCTGTAACAGTGTTTACATAAACACACACCCACAAATTAGTCACATGAACAAAATAGCCATTAGTGGATGCACTCTTCCTACTACTAGACATGAATGGGACACAGTACAAGCACTTGAACATTGGAGACTGATGTATGAGTCTAAGAACGTGATATCATGTTCAAATGGAAACTTATTATCAAACACAGTCAATGTTTTTAAAGTTCTAAGCAGTAGAACTCTTCTGTGAGCATGTTTACATTAACCTAAGCCATAAATGCCCCTTAGAACATGAAACAAACAAAAAATGATTTAGGTTGAAAACATAGGAAAGAAAAAATTTTGAACATTTTCCGCTTTAAAAATTTAATTTGTAATTAATTTTTTTCTTGCTCTTTGCCGTTTTAAGTCGAGTCGTCGTAAGTCGCGTATGTCGTTAGACAAGAACTACCTGTATTTGCGCTTATCGTTTATACCTAAATATTGTTGCAGATAATTTGATAATTTGGTCCACGTTCATTAATCATTCTCGTATCTGTTATTATTTATATCATAGGTTTTATGGTTACTTAGTCTGTGTGTTTTTCCCATAGTTTTCACTCATGGTAAGTCAGTAATTGTTCTAGTAGCATCTTCTTAAAAAGTTATGACAAGACATTTATGAATTGTTGCCCTGTATTTTTGTGATGAATTTACCATGATACAACGTTAAAATATCTCCAAATATCAAGATAAAATGTAGGGATAAAAATAATGCGTAAGATACTAGGAGACATGCTCGCCCATGCCCGCATTTCCCACCGCCAGTCAAACTAACTTGTTAGACGTGCAGACGAAACGGTTACACTTTGTAGACGGGAGGGAAACGGAGATCGAAAAAGGAAAAATATGACTGAACACGTGTTTAAATCTAGCAAGGCTAAAAAGACGCAATTGGTGGTAAAAGGAAAAAAATTCACGTCACTAGTTAACACAATGTAAGGAAATTGACAAAAAAGACCTTAGCTCTTATTCGAGACAGTCATTTCTTGGACGTTTTTCGATACTTGGTCCCTTTTTTTGAATTCAGCGGCAAACGCCGTAGAGAAGGTTCTCGAACAAATTTCAAAAAAACTAAACATGAGAAAAAAATATGTTTTTTCTTAATAATAGAGTTATGAATATAAAACCTAGCTAGTTTGATAGCCCATCTTAAGCAGAGAACTAATATACTTTAAATTATACAGACGGATAGATAACAAGGAAGATATTGACAAAAGACTGTATTGTTCACATCAGACCAGCGACAGTACTGTTGTGCAAACTTTCACAAAAAGCTTCAAATTCTTGGCCTTGAGACACGCAAATGCAAAAATCAAGCTGTAATGTAAAAGAGGGGAAAGGTGGAGAATTGTGGCTAAAAATAACTTAGGAGGCAGATTTGTGTAGGATATTGCATGTAGAACCAAGTGTGTTTTTGTGAAAAACCAAGTAGAGACAGACGGACCAACAGACAATAATGCACACTTGACTGAGATCTGACTGAAAATTGACTTTTGGTTGTAGATTTGAAAAGTTAGGGGGGAAGTCGGTGATTGGGCAAATGTAATCATATTAGCGGGACAGAGATGCGCATTTTTGCCATTTGATATAATACTGTCCAGAGACACAGTGGTTATTGCCTGTGGTGTTGTTCCTTGAAGATAGTACATACATTTAGAGGGACGCCATCATATAGCCAGCAGCTCAGCTGAGTTTTGCTAGCAATTAACTGTGTTCTCAATTCTGAATTCTGGTAAGAATGAAAGTATTTACTTTGTACATTTTAATATTTCGAGTGATTGATACTGCCATATCATATAAAATGATTACGACAAGTAAGTGTTCGCTCTAGATCCCCAGCCCAAGTTCAGGGTCTAGAGACAAACAAAATATATGGACGCCTAACTAAGACTATGGAAGGCGGATCTATTGTTGAGATCAGTGGGAACATATCACCTATCTTATTGAATACAAGGACACTATTGAACATATCTCAGATACCATGCAGTCTTGGGGAACTAGTACTATATGAAAACAACTGGGTAAGAGGTGCTGTGTGGTCAGAGAGATCTGACCCATTCTGTGTACTGTTGATGTGTTGTGCTGTGTGTAAGAGTGGTGCGGTAAATAGATTACTGACACAGCGCACAAATTTTGTTTCAGAATTGTGAGTTTCTGTTGTGGCACTAGGGTAGTGCCACATAAGTAATCAAGATTGCACAAGCAGATGTGTGTGCAGCCAAACAGTGTGTCGGTGCAGGCTACCATTGTATTCTAGCTACCGAGAGGAGTGGGCCACCGGAATCCAGCATTAGATCTTCGCAGACAAGATGAGTGATTTAGTGGCCTGCTGAGGATTCACCATACTCCTAAAGAATTTACAAATATTTCCCTCATAAATATATTGAATTTTGGGAAAGATACATTTATTAAAGTTCATAAAACAATGGACAAAGCTTGTTCTAGTCATAGAGTGGGTGTGATGACACCACCCCAACAGCACATCCAGTAATAGTTTCCCAGAGACATTAGAAATATAATTAATATTAACCAGTCTGATAAAATACTTATGTATACACATTCCATTTTATTATGCCATCTATTTATGCATTCCGTTTATAACTCCATAACATTTCATATGTTCTGACCAACTAAAACATTGGTTCAGAACAAATAAATTTAAAGAAAATTTTAATATTTAAACTAAAATAGCCTGAGTTAGTTCAGTGTGTTATAGAATTTTATTAATATTATTACACTTATTAATTATCTGTGTGTGTTTGTATATTCTACTACAACACATTACATTTCAGTACCCTAGACTTTTAACGTAGCTACATTCACATTAGTAAAAGAAGATATGTTTGAGGTCGTAAGTGGTAGTAAGAAGGGCCTTCTGTAATTCACATCTACATTTATCTCAGGAGCCTTCACAGCTGACCTCATACATTACACTAGGTAACACAACAACCATACAGTACCATCAAAAACCACTACAAATTTCACATGGTCTTTACTACTTATTTACTTACCTAGTCGTTCCTCTTATATTTTGGGGTGTAGAGGTTTGACAGAGATAGCGCCATACTACCCTATCAGCTCTCTTACTCCTGGCCTAGTTCCGATCAAGCTTGGTCTTTACACTGTCTTTAATTAGCCCCCGGGCCAATAAAAAAAAATTTTCTGGTGAATTCTAGTCTTTATTTTTCTCAGCAGTTTCACACGGTTTGTAAACTTTAAAGTCACGTAGCTTTCCCCGTGTGTTCTACTTAAAAAAAAAAATTTATTGATAAAATTATAATGTTCAGCCTCAACATTAGGATATATGGTGTTTTTAGTTTAGTTTCGTTTGGTGTTAAGGACCATCTCCATTGGCCACGGACATCTCCATCAGTGCTCCAATCTCCTCCCTTAGATCACACAAAGAGGATCTCAGCACAGTGCACGAACTCCGTAGCACCGGCGAGGATCCGCATGTGTATACAGGAATCACACATTCTATAAGTATTTCTGTGGTGGGTAAGTTTCCTAAATTTTTTGCAGTTTTGCCTGGGCAGCGGCTGTAGGGCCTACTGTTTACGATTTCCAACTGTTGAAGGATTTTTAACGTGCGCAACGTGCACACGGCACCTCCGATTTTTTTACCATTATCCGAGAAGGCTGTAGTGGTTTTGATGGTATTGTATGGTTGTTATGTTACCTAGTGTACTGTATGAGGTCAGCTGTGAAGGCTCCTGAGATAAAAGTTTTGGTGAATTACAGAAGGCCCTTCTTACTACCACTTACGACCTCAAACAGATCTCTTCTACTATCATGAATGTAGCTACGTTAAAAAGTCTAGGGTACGGAAATGTAATGTGTAGTAATATAATATACAGACACACACATGTAATTAATAAGTCTAATAATATTAATAAATTCTATAACACACTGAACTAACTCTGGTTGTTTTAGTTTAAATTTTAACAATTTTTTTAAAATTTATTAGTTCTGAACCAATGTTTTAGTTTGGTCAGAACATATAAAATGATATGGGTTTATCAATGAAATGCATAAATATGTGGCATAATAAAATGTAATTTGTGTACATAGGTATATTATAAGAATGGTTATTATTAATGTTATCTATACTGTCTTTGGGAGAACTAGTACTGGATGTTACGTTGGGGTGGCGTCATCACGCCCAATCTGTGACTACCAAAATCATTGTCCATTGACTTATGGAATAAGGTAAATGTTTATTTCTCAATAGTTATGTCTTTATTTGATGGTAGAATAGTTGTGAATCTCCAGCAGGCCAGAATTTCACTTATCTCGCCTGTGACGATCTGATACAGGATTCTTGTGGCCCACTCCTCTCCGTAGCTGGAGTACAATGGTAGGCTGCACAGACACAAATGTTAGGCGGCACACACATCTGCTTGTGTACTCTTACATAAGCATTTGGCATGTCTTTAGTGCCAAAACAGAAACTCACAATTATGAAACAAAAGTTTTGTGCCATGTGTCAGTACTCTATCTACTGAGCCACTCTTATACCCAACACAACACAACACTACACAGACTGGGTCAGATCTCTCTGATCAACATAGCACATCTTACCCAGTTGTTTTCACATAGTACCAGTTCCCCAAGACTGCATTGCATCTGATATATGTTCAATAGTTTCCTCTTTTATTCAATAAGATAGGTGATATGTTCCCACTGATCTCAATAATTGATCCGCCTTCCATAGTCTTAGTTAGGTGTC
This sequence comes from Oreohelix idahoensis, assembly GCA_024509875.1. Lineage (NCBI taxonomy): Eukaryota > Metazoa > Mollusca > Gastropoda > Stylommatophora > Oreohelicidae > Oreohelix > Oreohelix idahoensis. Next base: position 43,178 of record JAMPIV010003786.1, read on the forward strand.
CATATATTTTTTGTTTGTCTCTAGACCCTGAACTGCGGCTGGGGACCTAGAGCGAGCACTTACTTGTCGTAATCATTTTTCATGATATGGCAGTATCAATCACTCAAAATATTAAAATAAACAAGATAAATGCTTTCATTCTTACCAGAATTGAGAACACAGTTAATACTAGCAAAACTCAGCTGAGCTGCTGGCTAGAGTATGGCGTCCCACTGAATAATATGTATTCTTCCTTGGAAAACACCACTAGCAGTTAATGACTGTGTCACTGGACAGACTTATATAAAATGGCAAAAATGTGTGTCTCTATCCCGCTAATATAAAATGCGTTGGCCAATCAGATCAGAAGACTAAGCTTTTCAATTCAAAATTTGAAAATAAAGTCAAAATTACATCTTAATTTCTCAAATGTACGTCGGTCACATTTTACCTTTTCCCAAAAAAGTCAAAAGTACATCTCAATTTTTAAAATGTACGTCGGTCACATTCTATAAATTTCCTTACATTGTGTCAACTAGTGGCGTGATTTTTTTCTTTTAATACAATTTGCGTCTTTTGCCTTTCTAGATTCAAACACGTGTTCAGACCGTCATAATGATTTTTATCTCCGTTTCCCTCCCGTCTACAAGGGTACCGTTTCGTCTGCATGTTTAACTAGTTAGTTTCAATGGCGGTGGGAAATGCGGGCATGGGCGAACATGTCTCCTAGTATCTCACGCATTATTTTTATCCCTACACGTTATCTTTATAATTGGAGATATTTTAACGTTGTATCACGGTAAATTCATCACACATCTCCCCACTTGAGAACATGCACTACTGCAAGTTCCAAAACCAGTGATACACATAGATAAAATTATTCCTCACGCCTGCTAACTACTCTAATTTTGATCACAGGGGTGCCTACTGAGGAAATCTGCACCGACATTCAATGACCCTGGGATATATTCGATAATAAACTGATAAGGTTGTAACAATAAAGACCATCTTAACAATCTTGCATTTTCATGCTTGGCCTAAGATAAGAACACTGGGGGCTGATGATCCGTCTGGACCACAAAAGTCCTACCATACAGATAGATTTGAAACTTTTTTTATTGCCCAGATTAACGCTAAACATTCTTTTTCGCTTGTGGAATATCCTTGCTCCGCTTTATTCAACTTGCGGCTTGCATACGCGACTGGGTTCAGTTCCCCATTGGGTGAAGAGGACCTTTGCAACAGAGCCGCCCCCAGGCCTACATTACTTGCATCTGTTCTCACCACAATGTCCTGTGTCAAATCAGGCAATTTGAGAATAGGCTTGCTAGTGAGTTTTTCCTTTAACTCTTGGAAAGCCAATTCACATTGCGCAGACCAAACAATTTTATCTGGATTTCCCTTGCGAGTCAGATCAGTCAGAGGAGCACATATAGAGTTAAAATTTTTGATATATTTTTGGTAAAACCCACATAACGACACGAATGATCGAAGGTCTTTTTTTGTTTGTGGTCTAGGTGCTCTCTGTAGTTTTTCCAAGTTCTTGGGGTCAGGGGTCATGTTACCCTGATATACAGTGTGTCCCAAGAATTCCAACTCTTTGCATCCAATACAACATTTTGTTGGTCTAGCAGTTAAGTTCGCCTCCCTAAGCCTATCAAATAACATTTTCAGAGAGTTAATGTGTTCTTCACATATCTCTGTGGCGACGAGAATATCATCCATGAAATTCGTGATACATGGATTATTCAGGGGATCCAACAATTTGCGCATCATCCTTGAAAATACACTCGGAACATTTTTCAATCCGAATGGTAGCATGTTGAATTCATAATGTCCTTCCGAGGTGCTAAAAGCTAAATAAGGTCTCACTTCAGGCTTCACTGGAATCTGGTAATAGCCTTTACTAAGATCCACCTTCGAAAAGTATTTTGCCTTGTTCAATCTGGCAAATAACTGTTTTGTGTCTGGTAATGGATCCACTTGTCCTTCTGTGACAGCATTCAGTTTCCTGTAATCTATGCACAGTCTATATTCCCCAGACGGTTTCCTCAACAAAACTACACTGGAGCTAAAAGAAGATTCACTGTGTGAAATAATCCCCTCTTTCAACAAATAATCTATTTCTTCTTTCAATGCCTTCTCCTTCGCGAACGGAATAGAATAGGCTGTCATACAGATTGGGTTTGAGTCTACCAGCTTCATATCATACTGTAGCAAATTTGTATGTCCTGGTTTATCTGTTAATACATCTGTATGTTCCTCCAGAACCTGTTGAACTCTCTCCCTCTGGTTTTTAGTCAGGTGCTTACTGACTTTTACCTGTGCGGCTGTCTCACAGGGATGTAATGGGTATTCATGTGAGGTGAGTGGTTCCTTTTGCATTTGAGTTGCGATAGCCAAGGTCAGTAAGGGGGTACTTTCCTGGAGTGGTCTGTCCAGATACTTCTTTAAAAGGTTTACATGATATACCTTCTCTTTCCCCTTTTTGTCAATTTTATAGTTTGTTCTAGACACCTTCTCCTGAACCGTATATGGACCTTGCCATCCAATTTGTAATTTATTCTGGCTGCCGGGTAGTAGAAGAAGCACCTTCTCTCCCACAGCTAGTTCTCTGTCCTTGGCTTTCCTATTAAAATATGCTGCATGTTTCTTCCTGGCTTGTCTCAAATTATCATTTGCCAGTTTCAATCCAGCTTTCAGACGAGTGGTCAGTTCGTTCACATATTGATACGATGAGGTAACAGTCTCTTCTGCTTTCTCATCCGTCCAGGTCCTTAATAATGTTACATATGGACTTTTAAATTTTCATACTTATTTTCCATGGCACCCGTCGGGCCCTGTCCACTAGAAGCATTATAGTGAGGACTTTTCTTCCTAGAATCATCACTCACAAATAGACCACTACCAATATTTTTCTTGGGTTTATCTTTCCACTTTAGATTGCTTATGAGAGATCTTCGCTCTCTTTTAGGTTCCTCCAGTTTATATAAGGCTGACCGAGGGATTGTCAGCTTATTCTGGGGTAAATTTACTCTTTGTACTCGTCGCATAGTGGCCATGTTAATCCATTCAAGTGAAGACTGGGTGTGAATAGGGGGCTCCCATTCCACTTTGTCTACCTGATTATAATTATTTTTCCTTCCAGGCCTAAGTTTGCCCCGTGGCGTTTCTAGGTCCTGCACATTTTGTCACTTTGTGGGTGTTCCCTCATGAAATACGCCACATGCTTCTACAAAGTTCTCAATATCGACATTTACGTCGGGCCAATAGTATTTTCGAGCAACCTTTTGGCAGATGGTACCTACTTTCTCATGGTCACCATCTTTTCCAACATGTAAGCTCATTAAATTTGCCCTATATACCTTGGGAAGAACCAACTGTCCGTGACCAGTGGATCTAGTTCCTGTCTTCCTGTATAATAATTTGTTCTTCATAAAGTACTCTCCCTTGCTTGGAGGTGTGTGGCATTTGGGCAATTTTTTAAAACATGGCTTGAGTGTCCTATTCTCAGCTTGCGCCTTCCTCATCTCCTCTGGATGAGCATTTATAGGTTCACCTTCTTCCTCCTTTTTCTGTGACCTGGTCTGCACTGTCGCCATGATCACAGGTCTCTCGGGATTCCCCAAGAAGACGTACCTACACCCCAATATCAGAGGGTAGATTGGTTCATCTATCACTGCTGCTCTGATTTCTCCTTCCACATAGCGAGTTTTCACCGTTATCCTTGCGATGGGAAGTGTCATGAGTGGTATGTCCTTAGTCGCCTCTTGTATTTCCACTGTTTCTGTGGTATACTGACTTGTGTCCACTAGGCTAGACTTCACAACTGAATCATAATCCAAACCTGTATCATATAGGCACCTTGTGGTGACCCCATTACAAATAACATCCTCACAAACTGGGGGGGGGGGGGTTAGATAAGGTTCCTGCTGTCCATTAGGATTAACCTTTAATCTTTGTTTCCCCGATTTCATTGCAGCAATGTTTGAAGGTTTCCTTTTACAAAATTCGGTGTTATGGTTGTCTTTCTTACACCATTTGCACCATCTCTTTCCTTGGTTAAACGGTTTTCTTTCATTATATTTTTGGTCATTGAACTGTGAGTTTCTGTCACGATAATCATTTCGTGGCCTATCAAAGTTTGTCCTGCCTCTATTACCTTGTTCTCTGGTATCAAATTTGCTAAATTGCTGTGGAGCTTAAAAATTTTCTATGTGCTTCTTTTTAGTGCCACTTACCTCTGCCTGGGCTGCCTGATACCTCTCAGCGACATTTAAAACCTCCCCCAACCTCTCTGCACCTTGTTCCATGAGAAATTTTCTCAAGTCTGGAGCCATGGACTCTCTTAATTGCTCTATCATGATCATCTCTTTGAGATCTTGGGTCTTCCCCAGAGCAGTCCATTTCTCCAAATAGGTTTCCAGTCTGGCAGAGAATTGGTGGTATGTCTCCCCAGACAAAAGTTTGGCATTTCTAAACTTCTTACGATAAAATTCACCATTCTTTTCATATCTCAATAACAAAGCCTGCTTTAGCATGTCATAATTGTCTTGGTCGTCTCTATTCATCTTAGCAAAGACTTCATAAGAAGTACCTCTCAGTCCCTGTGATAACTTTAGACTCCACCTCTCTCTCTCTCTAACCCATATGTAGTAGCTAATAATTCAAATCTACTGAGGTACCCCTCGATGTCATCGTCTTTCTCAACAAAATGGTCTAAATGAAACCCCATAGCTGAGGTTGAGGCTCCCTGACTAGGCGTAGCATCTGAGGCAAAAGGGCTGGCACCATTTTCAGAGCATGGCCTTGTAAATCCAGATCCCTTAGTCGTAATTCATGCTCCCTTTGCAATCTCCTATCTTCTGCTTCCCTTTCGGCAGTCAACCTCTTTTCTTCTGGCTCCCTTTCGGCCATTTTTTCTTCTGCCTCTAATTGGAGCCTTTTAATCTCCCTATCTGCCTCCAATGCTTTTGCCTCTTTGTCGGCCTCATTCTGCAACCTCTTAAGTTCTTTATCAGCCTCAATTTGTAACCTCTTCTCTTCAGCTAACTTCCTATCTTCCCTTTCAATATACTTGTCACATTCTGCAGTTACATACTGAATTAAAACCTGACCCTCCATGTTCATCTCCTTCGCCGTCAGCACAGCAGCCGATCTAAATTTTGCTAGATCTGCCATACTTTAACATACAATTTAACAAGGACTAAGGTAATTTCAAGTATACAAGGACTAAGGTAATTCTAAGTATATACTGACTAAGGTAATATGTTAATTAATTAATTAATTAATTACCACTGGCTGTGAAGATTCACCAACTTTTATTTTCCACTTTTTATTTTAAGGGACACTTTTTAAATTTATACAACTCTGTCCCCACTAGTTTAATTTCCACACCAGAATATCCTACTATCTTTGATAAACTTAATATCCCCGGACAAGACCCCAATATTTGTAGTGGTTTTGATGGTATTGTATGGTTGTTATGTTACCTAGTGTACTGTATGAGGTCAGCTGTGAAGGCTCCTGAGATAAAAGTTTTGGTGAATTACAGAAGGCCCTTCTTACTACCACTTACGACCTCAAACAGATCTCTTCTACTATCATGAATGTAGCTACGTTAAAAAGTCTAGGGTACTGAAATGTAATGTGTAGTAATATAATATACAGACACACACATGTAATTAATAAGTCTAATAATATTAATAAATTCTATAACACACTGAACTAACTCTGGTTGTTTTAGTTTAAATTTTAACAATTTTTTTTTAATTTATTAGTTCTGAACCAATGTTTTAGTTTGGTCAGAACATATAAAATGATATGGGTTTATCAATGAAATGCATAAATATGTGGCATAATAAAATGTAATTTGTGTACATAGGTATATTATAAGAATGGTTATTATTAATGTTATCTATACTGTCTTTGGGAGAACTAGTACTGGATGTTACGTTGGGGTGGCGTCATCACGCCCAATCTGTGACTACCAAAATCATTGTCCATTGACTTATGGAATGAGGTAAATGTTTATTTCTCAATAGTTATGTCTTTATTTGATGGTAGAATAGTTGTGAATCTCCAGCAGGCCAGAATTTCACTTATCTCGCCTGTGACGATCTGATACAGGATTCTTGTGGCCCACTCCTCTCCGTAGCTGGAGTACAATGGTAGGCTGCACAGACACAAATGTTAGGCGGCACACACATCTGCTTGTGTACTCTTACATAAGCATTTGGCACCTCTTTAGTGCCAAAACAGAAACTCACAATTATAAAACAAAGGTTTTGTGTCATGTGTCAGTACTCTATCTACTGAGCCACTCTTATACCCAACACAACACAACACTACACAGACTGGGTCAGATCTCTCTGACCAACATAGCACATCTTACCCAGTTGTTTTCACATAGTACCAGTTCCCCAAGACTGCATTGCATCTGATATATGTTCAATAGTTTCCTCTTTTATTCAATAAGATAGGTGATATGTTCCCACTGATCTCAATAATTGATCCGCCTTCCATAGTCTTAGTTAGGTGTCCATATATTTTTTGTTTGTCTCTAGACCCTGAACTGCGGCTGGGGACCTAGAGCGAGCACTTACTTGTCGTAATCATTTTTCATGATATGGCAGTATCAATCACTCAAAATATTAAAATAAACAAGATAAATGCTTTCATTCTTACCAGAATTGAGAACACAGTTAATACTAGCAAAACTCAGCTGAGCTGCTGGCTAGAGTATTGCGTCCCACTGAATAATATGTATTCTTCCTTGGAAAACACCACTAGCAGTTAATGACTGTCACTGGACAGACTTATATAAAATGGCAAAAATGTGTGTCTCTATCCCGCTAATATAAAATGCGTTGGCCAATCAGATCAGAAGACTAAGCTTTTCAATTCAAAATTTGAAAATAAAGTCAAAATTACATCTTAATTTCTCAAATGTACGTCGGTCACATTTTACCTTTTCCCAAAAAAGTCAAAAGTACATCTCAATTTTTAAAATGTACGTCGGTCACATTCTATAAATTTCCTTACATTGTGTCAACTAGTGGCGTGATTTTTTTCTTTTAATACAATTTGCGTCTTTTGCCTTTCTAGATTCAAACACGTGTTCAGACCGTCATAATGATTTTTATCTCCGTTTCCCTCCCGTCTACAAGGGTACCGTTTCGTCTGCATGTTTAACTAGTTAGTTTCAATGGCGGTGGGAAATGCGGGCATGGGCGAGCATGTCTCCTAGTATCTCACGCATTATTTTTATCCCTACACGTTATCTTTATAATTGGAGATATTTTAACGTTGTATCACGGTAAATTCATCACAAAGGCTAGGCAGGAGATCTCACTACCCAGGAGATCTCACTACCCAGGAAATCTCACTACCCAGGAGATCTCACTACCCAGGAGATCTCACTACCCAGGAGATCAGGAGAGAGTAAGACATCATTAGGAACCACTGTTTCTGAAAAAAGAAATTCTGTCATTCTCTGTACTGGGAGCGAACCCGGTACCTTTCAAATTAGAGGCGGGCGCCATACTTCATAGCCACTCCAAACCTCTTTAATTTAATGGATACAATTATAATGTTCATCCCCCAACATTATGATATGTGGTGTCTTTAACTGTACATTATATATTCAGTTGCTGCCATTCGCTTACTGATAACATATTTCGAACTCGTACATTCTATATTGTATGAAACAATATGTGTATTTTTACTTAGTAATTTTTATACATCATATTATAACAAGAGGAAATCTGATCATCAGAAGTAGTGTTTCCCCAGAGACAAGAGTTTCGGTTCTTTTAGCAGAGACCAACGTTTCATCCTGTTGATTTTTTTTATCGCCTGCCCTAAAACTTGAACACACTCCACTTTGGTTGCTATGTTCAAAGTGACTCTTACTCGTGGTTTTATCAATTCTTCCTGGGAGCCGCGCTGGTGTAATGGTTACCACATTGCGCTGGCGATCAGGTGTTCAAGGTTCAAGCCCGTGCGTAGGAGTTTGAAGGAGTGTCAACGACCGGGATTTTGACTGAATAACCTGAACGACTCCTGAGATAAACCCTCTGTGGATGGGAAGGAGCATAGCTCCTGACCGGGTTGGAAGGAAAGTTCACAGGCTCCCCAGCCTCGCAATGACATGTCATTGGGCCGAAGGGCTGAAAGCCCAAGTGCCGCTGGTTAAGGGGAAAAAAATCAATTTTTCTTACTAGAGGCGGTTGTGAAAGTTATCAGTTTTGTTATATTTAAATTTACAGTCAGGAATTGCATAGCCCACTGCTTTTGATCCACCCCAGCTCCATGCCTTGTCCACAGTTTCGGAAGGTCTTTTAAGTCCCTCGGTTTTGACCGTCCCTTCAGATCCAATTGTTTGAGTATGTGACAGTGCTTGATGGCCAAGTCATCTAATTCCTAGACTCGCTGTCGCAAGAGATGTTTTATTTCTAGATGATTTATCTTCAACCCAGGTTTCTTAATTCTCAAGTGTGGTGAAGACTTTTCAACTTTAGTGACACTATCTGCTCTTATTACTCAATACCAGCAACACTGTTTGTCATATGTAGGGCAGGCAATACTGTTTTCCTTAAACAATGTACTGGCAATACCGTTTTCATATGCATAGCATGCAAATTCTGTTTTCGTATAATGTTTTGGCAGTACTGTTTAAAACATACAAGGCAATACTGTTTTCTGTAATGAGCTAGCAATCCTGATGTAAACAAGGTCACTTTCAACTAACGATCAGTGAATAAGTTCAAGCTGGTATAAAAAATGAATGGATACCTTTATTAATTGACTACACATTCTGATACTTTCATTATAGTTCATTAGTACAGATTCTTGAGTGGTGTATAAACCATACATCCCATGAAATATCACACTACAAAGAGGACCTGCAAGATGTTGACAACCCAACCGACTTCGCTGATCCCGTCCCAAAAACTATATCATTCCTTTTCTTTCCGGTCTTAGCTATGTTGTTTTCCCATACTAGATTTGATGACGTCATTTCTTTACGACTAGTGTAAAAGTAACTAGCTAGTCTGTAATACAATATTCTAGTTAATAATAGTAGCGCTATTCGCTCTTAGGTAGTAGGAATAGACCTACCTGTCACAAGTAGATAATGTACTGAGACAGTCAGTAAACCTCTTGCACTCACTTCTACAGCTATAGATTTTGCTGTAAACCGCTCACGTCCCCCATCACCGCAACCAGCTCATCAGCTCATCATATTTGATCATTATGTAAGCACGCTGCTCATGTAATCCGCATTAAAACAGAATTGTCTACTCAGTCATTATAATCTAGAACGAACGAGCGAAATCTTTATTTCATCAGGGTTTTTAAAAAAAGGGGCATTATGCCTTTTTTAAATTATCTACTCCCGCAATAATACAGTTTAATGAATAACATAAAATAGAAGTAATATATTATTATGAAAATACAGGAAGAAGAAAAGAAATAATTATAGACTAGATGATGATGATGATGATGATATAATCCCTTTAGCTGTGAGCAGGTAGCTCTTGACAGCCCATTGCCTCTCTGACAAAGGTGCAAGTCTTCCTCAGTTGCTGTGATGATGTGTAGAGTGTATTGTGGATGGTTGGGTTCGATGGAAGTAGTTGGCGTCGCAGGTCTGTTAGTCTTGGGCACTGTAACAGCAGGTGTTCAACTGATTCCTCATGGTGGTGGCAGTGCCTACAGTTTGGTTCACGTAGTGGGTCTATTCTATTTAAATGTTTATTGACGGGGGCATGGCCTGTTCTCAGCTGGAAAATTAGACTCTGATCTCTTCTTTTCAGTTGTTTAACTGGATCTTGAGGGTTTGGTTTAGCTTGATGTTTGAAGAATGGCCGCCCTGTCTGGGAGGAGCCCATTGGTTTAGCCATTCTTCCCTATAATTGTTTCTCAGGATCTGTTGGCAGGTTTGCAGTGTGGTACTTGATGGGAACTGGGGCAGTGCTGCTCCTCTTTTGGATAGTTTGTCGGCTTTTTCATTTCCTGGGACTCCGACATGCCCTGGGATCCACTGGAGTGTAACTTCGACGCAATAGGAAGTGAACAGTTGGTCAATAAATCTACAGATGTTATTAATATTAGGGGACATTTTGCTTTCTAGGGCTTGGAGTGCTGATTTTGAGTCTGAGAATATAACAATATCCTCAGGTGGAGTGATGCCACTTTCAAAGTCTGAGATTATCCGGCACAATGCTTTTTCTAGTGCTGTTATTTCTGCATCATAGCTGGAACAAATTTCTCCGCAAGGGCCAAAGATGCAAGGGTGGTCTTCTGGGTGCTGGTTGGGGTATTTTATCACTGCGCCATATCCAGCATTGATGGTAGCTTTAAATGCAGATCCATCTGTGTAGACATGGATGATGTCTTGTGGATATGAATCTATAGTTTCTAAAGCGATGGTTTTCAGTAGTGGTCCTAGAGTGTTCTTGTCTGCTGAGGGGTCAGAGAGTTCAGTTCTTACTATGGGAGTAGTTGCCTGCCAACAAGGTGGTTCATTATTGACAGTTACCATCGGCTTTCTAACTGCTGGTAGGTGGTGTTTGATGCTAGCTTCTTTTGCATTTTTAAGAAAAGATGTCTTTTGTATTCTGTGTTTTTGGTGCCACTGCTCTATCATTTTCCTATTCTCCTCCTTTGTGTCCATTCTCAGATACCTTTCGTATGTTTCCACTGCTGAACGTTCTCTTCTTAGGTTTAAGGGTTCAATATTGGTGTTGATTTCGCATGCATCTGTCGGCGTTGTCTTCATGGCACCACTTATAAACCGTAGAGCGTGATTTTGGACTTTGTCTAGCTTTTGTAAGAGGCTTTTACTTGCAATAGTTTGGAGGGGGAGCGAGTAGTCAATTACTGGGCGCACATATCCAGTATAGAGTTGGCGTAATGAGTGCTGGTCTGCTCCCCACCCACAGGAAGAAAGGTGCTTAATGAGCCTGAGTCTTGTGGATGCTTTCTCAATCAGCTTGTCTATGTGGGGTCTCATGGTAAGTCTACGGTCGAGCTCGACTCCAAGATATCTCGGGCATTCTTCATATGCTAATTTCTCTCCATTCATCCAGACCTCGATGTTGTTCTCATTAACTCTCTTGTTTAGACTGAACAGGCCATACACAGTTTTCTCTACATTGATTTCAAGTTTCCAGAACTGGCAGTATGCAGAGATGGTTGTCAGGTTTTTGTTCATATTTTTGGTGATGGTTTGGAGGTATTTTCCTTTTGTCCAGATGACTAGGTCATCAGCAAATAGTGCTTTTTGGCAGGTGATGACATCTGGGAGGTCATTTATAAATATAAGAAACAGTGTACAACTTAGTGCCGATCCCTGAGGCAGTCCTTCCTCCAGGGTTCTTTGTTTTGATGTTGTTCCACTGAATGTTGTTTGGATTGTTCTGTTGTGGAAGAAACCTTTTAACCAGTTGTACATTCGCCCTGATATTCCCATTCTTCGCATTTTGAAGAGGAGGCCTATCCTCCAGACTCGATCATAGGCTTGTCTAAGATCAATAAATGTTGCAAGCACATTTCTTTTTTCTTGGAAGGCATCACCTATCTCTTGGGTGAATCGTATCAACTGATCCATTGTCTGTTTGTTTCTTCTAAAACCTGACTGATTGGTGTTTAAGATCTTATTGCTTTCTAGCCACCAATATAGCCTTTCATTTATCATCCTTTCAGTGATCTTGCCTAGGTTTGATGTCAAGGAGATCGGTCGATAGCTTGTTACTTCATTGGATGGTTTGTCCTTCTTAAGGACTGGGATGATATTGGCTTTTCTCCAGTCTGTTGGTAACTTGCCTTCTCTCCAGGTCTTGTTAATGAGGTCAAGGATGGTGGAGAGTTCATAATTTGAGAGGTTTGAGATCATCTCGTTAGTGAGCCGATCAGGTCCAGCAGCTTTTCCTTTCTTGCATTTTTTTAGGGCCATCTTGAGTTCTGAAAGAGTGAAGTTCTTTTCAAAGACCTCACAGCTAGCTGTTGGTTGTTTCTCCATCATTTTGGTGAGTGATCTGATAGCACTGTCAAGTCTCTTGCGTGGTTGTTTTTTGTTTACGTTAGCAAAGTGCTTATTGAAGGCTTCTGCTTTCTGTGCATCCCTTGTTAGTGGTGGTTCAGTGCTTGTAATGATGGGTTCAGGGTTTTTCTTTCTTTTAATTCCTGAGAGATTTGATATGAGGCACCATGCTTTCTTTCCGTCTTTCCGCAAGTTTAACTCTCCACATTTCTTAACCCATGTTTCTCTTTTTGCTTTTTTGCTCAGACGTTTAACTTTTGCAGTTAGGCGGTTATAATTTGCTTTGTTGGCGGGGGTTGGGTGTTTCTCAGCTTGCCGTCTTGCTTTTTTCCTCTCGTTTACAGCAGCCTCCAGTTCTGTACTCCAGTAAGGTTTAAACTTTCTCCTACATCCTCGTGGAATGGCTTCTTTAGCAGACTGCAGTAGTGCTGTAGTGATTTTACTATATACCTTGTCTATGTCTAGCGTCATGTCGATGGCCTCGAATCGTTGTCGTACTTGTCTCCTGAAGAAATGCCAGTCTGCCTTTTTGTAGTTCCATGGGGGTGATGTTAAGCAATTTCTTTTTATTTCCCTGGTGTTTGTGATCTCAAGGAGGATGGGTCTGTGGTCACTTCCGATGTCGTCGAGCACTCTAACTGAGCAATGTGGGTGGATATCCGCTGTTACTAGGGTGAGATCTGGTCTGCTTTTTGTTCCACTGGCGCGGTGGAGCAATGTTGGTGGGGTGTGAGCATTCTGCAGTAGGATGAGTGTGGTAGTGTTAGTGAGTTCTTCTATAGCTACTCCTGTTGGGTTCCTGTCTGTGTAGCCCCACAGAGGTGAATGACCATTCATGTCACCAGCAATGATCATTCTCCTCAAGTCCGTGGTCTGGAAAGGCTTCAGAGCAAGGTGTGTTTTTGGCGGGTTGTAAATGTTAATGATTTTCAATGGCTTTCCACCACTCCAGACTATCACTTCCTGTAGATCTGTTTTCGTCATTGGTTTCAAGAGCGGAAACCTCAGCCTGTGTATCATTCCGGATAAGTGTCACTAATCCTTGACATTTTATACACTTGCACTGGTACACTGTATAGCCTGTGATATGGAAGGAGGTGTCTTTTGGTAGCATTGCTTCTTGGATAACTGCAACATGGATTTTTAGGTCCAGTAGAAGCTTGGTTAGTTCAAGTATTTTGTTTCGGATTCCTGATATGTTGAGTTGGAGGATGCGTAGTGAGTCTGTGTTATATATATTATTATTACTGGTAGTATACTTTTCACTACCCTCCCCAGGTACCGAAGGGCAGCGCGGGCCTTGATAACCGAGGCGACACCCGAGCTCGTATAGAGTCTGTTGTCTTAGAGGCATGTTCATGATTTCAGGGGGGGGGGGCGAGGGGTATGGATGCATTTTTCAGTATCCCCGAAGGGAGTCAGTTCATTGTATCAGTATCCCAGGATCGTCACGTCCTGCCAGAAAAATAGCATATACATCTGGGTCAGCTAATTCATCATTCTTCAGTCAGCTTTGCCAACCCTTCTGCAGTGATGGTATATCTGGCGTTCCCCGCCACCTAGGAGGCTGTCACAGAGGGACAAAGGTGCAATGTCCGCTGGCCTGCATCTCTTCGTCATCCATGGGGATTATTGGATAGGAGACAAACAGTGAAGAATGAGGCAAGAAAGCATTTAACCCATGAAGTGGGGGTGGATTGGTGCAGACCAGAGCTTGTACCACTCGCCGGTGGGTTCTGCATCTACACCTATAGGGTTCCACCAACTCCACAGCCCTTTTGTCTGGCCCCTCACCAAGGACCTGTCCGGCTTGGGTGACCCTGCCAGGAGTAAAACTCCCGCCGGCATAGCTCCCGGGATCATTGAGGCACTCAAGCTCTCCAACCAACGGCAAGGTAGGCTTAGGTGTGGAGAGGTGACTTTCATGCCATATGCTATATTTTAATGTGAAGCTGTGGTGTTCTGATTAGTTGTTGAGGTCTCCAATATATAAGGCGTTTTCAATGGTTGGGTTATGTTGGTAAGAGGGGTTGCCTTATCTCTTGTTGTGCTGGGCAAAGAAACGGGTGAAGTTCCACTGTTTCGAATGAGTGAGGGTACGTTCCTTTATATAGTAAATTCTCTCCCAGGAACTACACGAAACTAATACCCCGTGAAGTTCCCGGGAGTCTCTAAAGAGATCAAGAAAGAATGGGACCACAGCCCCCTCAGGCATGTCGTGCAAAGCGACTAACATGAAGTTGTGCATGAGGCTGGCAATCTCATCATTAATATATTACTCATGGAAAAAAGTAAGTGTGCAACACTTTTTAAGGGCCCTGTGCATGATTTCATGGACGAAATGAAATAAAAGTTGGCACACAATGTGGTTGAATATTGAATAAAAGACCAAGTGATCACTTTGATTTTAGTGAAAGTGTCATGAAAGAAAGATGAAAACTACAGTCAGTGTGGCATCCTTACGAAAAAATGAAATCTTTATTTCAGTACCGTGTATGTCAACCTATTCCGCACTGTTCTGCACGACACGAGTCTTAAACCTGGAATGTTCCTGGCAGTCCATGTTGCCTGAATAAACCTGTTACACAAGTGCATAAGGCGTATATAACGGTCTTGTGCAGGGGTGGTAACTCGTGGTCGGCCACTTCTATGGCGATCAGCAGTGGATCCAGTTTGGTGGAAACGAGCTTGAATGCGTGATATAGTGTTCCTGTGATTATTGAAATGTTGTGATACAGCTAATATAGTCGCTCCAGCAGCTAACATCCCTGTAGTGAAATTGACAGAGATACAACGGTAAAATACCTCCAAAGATAACATGTAAGGATAAAAACATAATGCGTAGGCTGCGAATAGTACATGATCGCCTAGACCGCGGGTCATCATCCTCCATAATAATTGACTTGCTAGACAGGAGGGGAACGGCGGATCAAAAAGGAAAAAAATATGACTGGAAAGATTGCGTGAGACTAGAAAGGCTAAGGAGACGCAATTGGGGGGGAAACGGAGAAAAGTCACGTTTCCCAAGTTGACATAAAAAGTAAGCAACTCGACAGAAGGGACCATAGATATGATACGCCACAGTCATTTATTGGACGCTTTTGCGATACCAGGCTTTTGATTTGAATTGAGCGGCTAAAACGCAGTTGCTTGAAATATTACCAAAATTAAAAAGTAATTTTTTTCTTAATATTAATGTTAGGAATATAAAAATTAGCTGGCCGGATGGCCCATTCTGAGCAGTGAACTAATATGTTCTTAATTTTACAAACGGATAGATAATATTGAAGATAATGACAAAAGACAGTGTTGTTCACATCATCGACAGACTGTATTGAATCTAAAAGTGTCGCTATTTGCACAAAAAAAACACGACCTCGAGACGCAGGTGTTCAAATCTACTTAGTATGGAAGAGAAGGGATTTTGTGGTGGCTGTGTCTAAAAATAACTTTTAACGACAAAATTTTGGAGGGGAGAGAAAGGTTGGTTCAAAAATCAAGTACATTTTTGTAGAAACACAAGTAGAGACGGACAGACTAACAGATAACCATCCATACTTGACTGAAGCATGACTGAAATGACTTTAGGGTAGGAAATTTGAATTTAAAATAAACCTAGGCAGTGATTGGCCACAGACAATCATATTATTAGCGCTCAGACGCGAAAGTGGGGCCATTCTTCAATAGTTGTTCAGTGATAGACACAGATTTTAAAGTGTGGTGATTTCCATATGAAAGAAAGTGAAAGAAGTTTAGGGACGCCATACTATAGCCAGCAGCTCAGCTGAGTTTTGCTAGCAATTCTGTGTTATTTATTCATAATCTGGTAAGATTGAAATTATTTCTTTGCATATTTTGAATATTGTTTAATGTTCGAGTGATTTGATACTGCCATATCGAAATCTAGCCTTACAAACAAGTAGGGATTTGCTCTAGACCCCCCGCCCTAGTCAGGGTCTAGGGACCAACAATGTACATAAACTCCAGCAAGGGTTAGGCAAGACAGATCAAGTGTTGAGAATAATGAAACATATTACCTATCCTCTTTTAGGGCAGAAAACTAATAAATATTTTTCAGAATCTATAGTCTGGGAGGATCTATCTGATGTAAAACCACCATGGTAAATGTGCTGTTTGGTCAGAGAGATCTGACCTGTCTGTATGATGTGTTTGTTGTGTCAGTGTTGTGTCCAGACGTGGGTAGAGAATAGATTTTGACACATGGCCCATACTTTGATTGCAGAGCTGTGAGTTTCTGTTGTCAACAAAGCAGTGTCTATTCAGTTGGTGACTTTACTCGAGTGTATCTGTGCAGTACTTGTGACAGAGACCACCATTATTGCCCGCCAGCACGGAGAGGTGGGACCACCAGATTTCAGCACCAGAGCTACAACTACAAGATGAGTGAGCCTCTGGTCTGCTGGACATTCACCAACGCTTTGTAGTTACTAATACCCCCATAAAAATTCCCACCATTTTCTGGACACTGTGTAGTCAATATAGACAGGTGTGATGAGGCCACCCCAACAGCACAAACATTAACTATCCTCCCAAGTAGATGACTACTAGAACATTTTATAAAACTAACTAGTATAGTACATATATATGTACACTATTGCATTTATGATATAATATTCCATGCATTTCTTTCATAATCTCTAAATCCTTTTAAGTTCTGGTCAATCTAAAAAATTGATCCAGAACAAAATAAATGTAATATAATTCTATCAAAAAATTTTACACACGTGAGTTAGTTCAGTGTATTTTAACATTTATTAATATTATTAGTCTTGTTAAATATCTGTGGGTATATCTATAACCTATTACACCACACTACATATCATAACCCTAGACACTTTACGTAGCTACATTCATTGAAAAAAAAAAATAGTGTGAGGTCGTAGTGGTAGCAAGAAAGGCCTTCTGACAATTCACAACTACATCTTATCTCAGGAGCCTTCACAGCTGGCCTCATACAATTACATTTAGTAATATCACCATCATACAATACCATCAAACACCACTACATATATTGGGGTCTTGTCCAGGGATAATTAGCCCAACAGTAATATTAGGATCTCCTGGTGGGAGAAATAAAAGTAGGGAAATAAATTGTAAAATTCCCTTTAACATTAAAAGTGTCCCTACAGATAAAAGTTGGTGAATCTTCACAGCCAGTAATAATTAATTAGTTAACTGGTTAGTTAGAATTAGTTAGACTATAGTCATATAGTAATTAGAAGTACTTAGTGTATTTACTGGTTAGAGATTTAGCTTGTATATTATTATTTTGAGGATGGCCTGGATCCTATTTGGTTCCCCCACTCCAGTTCAGCTCATGTATGGCTCCTCGAGTCTGCTTGTGTACGGCAGCGCCACCCCCCGGGCAACGGCTTTGACTGGCCGGCCAAACTACATGAGTAAATTGAAAAAGGGAGGTCCCCCTTAAACAGTACACACAACTGCTGGCCGAACGGGCGGATGATCAATAATATTTTGACAACGGCTTCTAGGGCAGGAGTTGGAAAGGCCTGGTATCGGGCTGAGGGCGCACCATGGACTGTAATGGTAAGCGGCCAGAACCATCCAGAAAGCAATGGCAAACTACTGGATGTACAATGCCAAGAAATCCATAATGGCTAATCTGAATACTACACAAAGATCTGGTGGTGAGGCCCCCAGGCCAGGCAGATCATATTTAACTGGGGAAGAGATCGTTGGCAGCGTCAGTACAGGTAATCGTGATGACGGCCAAAAGCCTGACTGTGTTACCACGGAAAACCATGTCATCGGTCTTAGAAAAATAATCAAAATAGGAACATGGAACGTCAGAAGCTTACACCAAGGAAAACAGTACATAGTGAAGAACGAGATGGAAAGGCTAAACATCGATATCCTGGGCATCTCAGAGCACAGATGGTCGGGCCAGGGACACTTTTCGATTCCATCAGGAGGAACATTCATATACTCAGGCAAAGAGAGAGGAGGTCAGAGCGGCGTCGGCTTCTACCTGTCTAAAAGGACACAGCTGCCTCCCTATTAGGATATAATCCCATAAATGACCGCATTGTCACAATCAGACTGAAAGGAAAAAGAAAGAACATCACAATTATACAAACATATGCGCCAACAGCAGCTGCTGAAGAACAGGAAATTGAAGATTTTTACAATGAACTACAAAATGCATTAGAGAAAGCAAATAAGCAAGATATTAGGATAATAATGGGAGATTTTAATGCCAAAGTTGGAAACGAAAGATTAGAACATGAAAAAAGAGTGAAAGGAAGTTATGGATTGGGCCAGAGAAATGAGAGAGGAGAACGCTTGACAACATTCTGCCTAGAAAACAACCTAGTCATCACGAATACTCTTTTTATGCAACACCCTAGAAGACTATATACATGGACGTCACCGGACGGAAAAAGCAAGAACCAAATAGATTATATCTTAATACAACAAAGGTGGCGATCTTGTATCTCATCCATCAAGACGTTCCCAGGAGCAGACTGTGACTCCGACCATGAACTTCTTGCTGCAAACTTCAAGATCAAATTGAAAAAAGTCGTTACAAGCGACAAAGTAATACGTTATGACACAAGCGCCATACCAGAAGAGTACAGTGTCGATATTCAGAACAAATTTGACATTCTTATGGCAGTACAGGAGGAAATGACACCAGATGAACTTGCTAATAACATCAGAGATGTATATATTACAAATGCACAGAGGTTAATTCCTAAAAGAAGTATAAAGAGACGAGAATACATCTCAGACGAAACACTGAAGTTGGTGGTAGAGAGAAGAAAAATGAAGTCCAAAAAAGATACAGAAAATCAGGAGTTGTACAAGGAATACACAAAGCAGATTAAAAAACGAGTCAGACAAGACAAACAACAATACATAAACGACACCTGCAGGAAAATAGAGGAAATGCGTGAACAGGGATTGAGTAAGAATATGTTTTCTGAAGTAAGAACATTGAAAAACAGCAACTTTAAATCATCACCCCGAGCAATAAACGACAAGAAAGGCGACACTCTAACAGAACGTAAAGATATTCTGAACAGATGGAAGGAGTACTGTCAAGAAATGTATACGGAAATAAACAAAGCGGCAGATAACAACGTCATGAATGAAGCGGAACGTGAACCAGAACCTACCATAGAGGAAGTCCGGAATGCAATCAAAGACTTAAAAAGTGGAAAATCTCCTGGTTGTGATGAAATAACAGCTGAAATGATACAGGCAGGAGGAGAAGGCAGCGCTCGTATATACCATGCATTATGCTGCAAGATCTGGCAAAGCGGAATTTGGCCCAAGGAATGGAAACGATCAATTTACATACCCTTGCCAAAAAAGGGCAACCTGAAACTGTGCACAAACTACAGAACTATAGCTCTTATAAGCCATGCCAGCAAAATACTTTTACAAATCATAATGAAAAGGATGCAACAAAAGCTAGAAACAGAAATAAATGAAGTACAGGCGGGTTTTCGACCAGGTAGAGGCACTAGAGATCATATAATCAACATGAGGATCATCATAGAAAAGTGTAGAGAATTCAACGTTGACCTACATACTTGTTTCATTGATTACACCAAAGCTTTCGATTGTGTACAACATCAGCAGTTATGGGCTATTATGAAAAATATGGGATTTCCAAACCACCTTACACAACTCATCGCACTGCTGTACCAAGAACAACAGGCAGCCGTAAGAATAGAGGGGGAAACATCAGAATGGTTTGAAGTACAGAAAGGAGTAAGACAAGGCTGTACCCTTTCCCCTTACCTGTTTAACATTTATGCCGAGAATATCATGAGAAACGTAAGAGATGACCAAGAACACACAGAGTTTGACTCATTTAACATCGGCGGGTACCAGATCCCGGAAATCAGATATGCTGACGACACAGTCCTCCTATCGACCAACCCAAAAGGACTTGAACAATTACTTCTGTCCACCAAAAAAAACACAGCGAGGCCCAGAATCTATACCTAAACACCAAGAAGACCAAAGTATTGACAACAGACAAAGTAAAGACCAAACCAGAAATTGAAATTGATAACGAAGAACTGGAAAGTGTCAATGAATTCGAATACTTAGGATCAATCATTAACAGCTCTGGCGACTGTGCAGTAGAAATTAAAAGAAGACTTGCAATTGCTTCACATAAGCTAATACAGATGAAAAACCTATGGCAAGGCACAAGCAAAGAAACAAAGTTACAACTGATCAGAGCATGTATATTCCCAGTAGCAACATACGGCTGCGAGACTTGGACACTCAATAAAACAGTTGCAAAAAAGATTACATCATTCGAAATGAAATGCTACAGAAGGATATTGAGAATACCCTGGACAGAAAAAAAGACCAACAGAGAAGTACTGCACTCACTAAACGTACAGGAACATTGGCTCCTAAATACCATCGCAATAAGGAAGCTGAAATTTTTCGGTCATATAAAAAGACATAATAGTCTGGAAAAAACAGTGATGGAAGGCATGGTCCCTGGAAAAAGGGGAAGGGGTCGACCTAGACGACGGTGGACCCAGGACATCACAGAGAGTCTGAACTTGTCTTTGGCTGATGCAGGTCGACTTGCCCAGAATCGTGATGCGTTCAGAGCAGCTGTAATGGAGACAACGTTCTGGAAAGAATACGTCACATGATGATGATGATTATTATATTGTCTAAAAAGTATGGCGGAGTTGGCAAAATTTAGATCAGCTGCTGTGCTCACCGCGAAGGAGATGGGAATGGATGGTCAAATTTTAATTCAATATGTAACGGCTGAATGTGATAAATATATTGAACGGGAAGAAAGGAGGTTGACTGAAGAGAAGAGGTTACAAATTGAGGCTGAGACTAAGAGGTTGCAGATTGAGGCTGACAAAGAAGAAAAACGACAGCAAAGGGAGGCAGAAGAAAAACGACAGCAAAGGGAGGCAGAAGATAGAAGGTTGCAGAGGGAGCACGAATTACGACTAAGGGAGCTGGAATTACAAGGCCCGGCTCCTGAAAATGGTGCCAGCCCTTTTGCCTCAGATGCTACGCCCAGTCTGGGAGCCTCAAACTCAGCTATGGGGTTTCATTTAGACCATTTTGTTAAAAAAGACGATGACATAGAGGGGTACCTAGGACGTTTTGAGTTATTAGCTACTACATATGGGTTAGAGAGAGAGAGGTGGAGTTTAAAGCTATCACAGGGATTGAGGGGTACTTCTTATGAAGTATTTGCTAAAATGAACAGGAAAGACCAAGACAATTATGACATGTTAAAGCAGGCTTTGTTATTAAGGTACGAGAAGAATGGTGAATTTTATCGTAAGAAATTTAGAAATGCCAAACTGTTGTCTGGGGAGACATACCACCAATTCTCTGCCAGACTAGAAACCTATTTGGAGAAATGGACGGCTCTGGGGAAGACCCAAGATCTTAAAGAAATGATCATGATTGAGCAATTGAGAGAGTCCATGGCTCCAGACATGAGAAAATTTCTCATGGAACAAGGTGCAGAGAAGTTGGGGGAAATTTTAAATGTTGCTGAGAGGTATCAGGCAGCTCAGGCAGAGGTAAGTGGTGCTAAAAAGAAGCACATAGACAATTTTAAAGCTCCACAGCAATTTAATAAATTTGATAATAGAGAGCAGGGAAATAAAGGTAGGACAAACTTTGAGCGGCCAAGAAATGACTATCGCGACAGAAACTCACAGTTCAATGACCAAAAGTTCAATGAAAGAAAACCGTTGAACCAAGGAAAAAGATGGTGTAAATGGTGCAAGAAGGATAACCATAACACCGAATTTTGTAGAAGGAAACCTTCAAACATTGCTGCAATGAAGTCGGGGACGCAAAGATTAAAGGTTAATCCTAATGGACAACAGGAACCTTATCACCCCCCAGTTTGTGAGGATGTTATTTGTAATGGGGTCACCATAAGGTGCCTTTATGATACAGGTTTGGATTATGATTCAGTTGTGAAGTCTAGCCTAGTGGACCCAAGTCAGTATACCACAGAAACAGTGGAAATACAAGGGGCGACTAAGGACATACCACTCATGACACTTCCCATCGCAAGGATAACGGTGAAAACTCGCTATGTGGAAGGAGAAATCAGAGCAGCAGTGATAAATGAACCAATCTACCCTCTGATATTGGGGTGTAGATACGTCTTCTTGGGGAATCCCGAGAAACCGGTGATCATGGCGACAGTGCAGACCAGGTCACAGAAGAAGGAGGAAGAAGGTGAACCTATAAATGCTCATCCAGAGGAGATGAGGAAGGCGCAGGCTGAGGATAGGACACTCAAGCCATGTTTTAAAAAATTGCCCAAATGCCACACACCTCCGAGCAAGGGGGAATATTTCATGAAGAACAAACTCTTATACAGGAAGGCCGGAACTGGAACAAATGGTCACAACCAGCTGGTTCTTCCCACTTCATATAGAGATAAAGTGATGGAACTCGGGCATGCGATTCCCTTCAATGGTCACATGGGGATCAGCGCCACAGGACAGCGTATAGCTTGTCATTACTTCTGGCCAGGGATAACGGAGGATATAAAAAGATATGTCAAATCCTGCCCAGAATGTCAAAGGGTAGCTCCAAAGCACTGGACTGCTCCTGCAACTCTAGGGGAAATGCCCATAGTGGGAACACCTTTTGAGAGGGTTGCAGTGGATATTGTAGGACCTCTCACTCGGACCAAGAGGAGGAACAGTTACATCCTTACTCTGGTGGACACTTGTTCTATGTGGGGAGAGGCGGTAGCCCTGCCATCAATTGATTCAAAACATGTAGCAGAGGCACTACTTACAATATTTACCCGATTAGGATTCCCGCATCAAATCTTGACGGATAATGGTTCTCAGTTCAAGGGGAAACTAACGGAAGAAGTTTTTAAGCTATTTCAAGCCAGGCACTTTCATTGTAGTCCGTACCATCCACAAGGGAACGGCCAGGTAGAGAGGTTCAACGGGACTCTCATTTCTATCCTGAGAAAGCTGGCACACGAAAAACCGGATCTGTGGGATCAATTCCTGCCCGCCGCATTGTTTGCGTACCGGGAGGTACCACATAGTTCAACCGGGATGGCTCCCGCAACTCTGCTATTTGGGAGGCCAATAAAAGGTCCTTTAGAAGCTTTATTAAGGACCTGGACAGATGAGAAGGCGGAAGAGACTGTTACCTCATCGTATCAATATGTGAACGAACTGACCACTCGTTTGAAAGCTGGATGGAAACTGGCAAATGATAATTTGAAACAAGCCAGGAAGAAACATGCAGCATATTTTAATAGGAAGGCAAAGGACAGGGAACTGGCAGTCGGAGAGAAGGTGCTGCTTCTACTACCCGGAAGCCAGAATAAATTACAAATTGGTTGGCAAGGTCCATATACGGTTCTAGAGAAGGTGTCTAGAACAAACTATAAAATTGACAAAAAGGGGAAGGAGAAAGTTTATCATGTAAACCTGTTAAAGAAGTATCTGGACAGACCACTCCAGGAAAGCACCCCTTTATTGACCTTGGCTATTGCAACCCAGATGCAAAAAAGAACCACTCACCTCACATGAATACCCATTACATCCTTGTGAAACAGCAGCACAGGTAAAAGTCAGTAAGCACCTGACTAAAAACCAGAGGGAGAGAGTTCAACAGGTTCTGGAGGAACATACAGATGTATTAACAGATAAACCAGGCCATACAAATTTGTTACAGTATGACATGAAACTGGTAGACTCAAACCCAATCTGTATGAGAGCCTATTCTATTCCGTTCGCGAAGGAGAAGGCATTGAAGGAAGAAATAGAGTATTTGTTGAAGGAGGGGATTATTTCGCACAGTGAATCATCTTTTAGTTCTAGTGTCGTTTTGTTGAGGAAACCGTCTGGGGAACACAGACTGTGCATAGATTACAGGAAACTGAATGCTGTCACAGAAGGACAAGTGGATCCATTACCAGACACAAAACAGTTATTTGCCAGACTGAACAAGGCAAAATACTTTTCAAAGGTGGATCTTAGTAAAGGCTATTACCAGATCCCAGTGAAGCCTGAAGTGAGACCTTATTTGGCTTTTAGCACTTCGGATGGACATTATGAATTCAATATGCTACCATTCGGACTGAAAAATGCTCCGAGTGTGTTTTCAAGGATGATGCGCAAATTGTTGGATCCCCTGAATAACCCATGTATCACAAATTTCATGGATGATATTCTCGTCGCCACAGAGACATTTGAAGAACACATTGAAGCTCTGGAGATGTTGTTTGATAGACTTCGGGAGGCGAACTTAACTGCTAGGCCAACAAAATGTTGTATTGGATGCAATGAGTTGGAATTCTTGGGACACACTGTATATCAGGGTAATATGACCCCTGATCCTAAGAACTTGGAAAAACTGCAGAGAGCACCTAGGCCACAAACAAAAAAGGACGTGCGATCATTCGTGTCGTTATGCGGATTTTATCAGAAATACATCAAAAAATTTTAACGCTATTTGTGCTCCTCTGACTGATCTGACTCGCAAGGGACTTCCAGATAAAATTATTTGGACTGCACAATGTGAACTAGCGTTCCAAGAGTTAAAGGAAAAACTCACTAGCAAGCCTATTCTCAAACTGCCTGATTTGACACAGGACTTTGTCTTAAGAACCGATGCAAGTAATGTAGGACTCGGAGGGGCTTTGTTGCAAAGATCATCTTCACCTGATGGGGAACTTAAACCAGTCGCTTATGCAAGCCGCAAATTGAATAAGGCGGAACAAGGATACTCCACAAGCGAAAAAGAATGTTTAGCATTAATCTGGGCAATAAAGAAGTTTCAAATCTATCTGTATGGTAGGACATTTGTGGTGGAGACGGACCATCAGCCTCTCGTATTCTTATCTCAGGCTAAGCATGAAAACGCAAGATTGCTGAGGTGGTCTTTATTGCTTCAACCTTATCAGTTCAGTATCCAATATATCCCAGGCAAATTGAATGTCGGTGCAGATTTCCTCAGTCGGCACCCCTGCGATCAAAATTAGAGTAGTGGCAGACGTGAGGAGTAATTTTACCTATGTGTATCGCTGGTTTTGGAACTTGCCATAGGCGTGTTTTCAAGTGGGGAGATGTGTAGTGAAATTGACAGAGATACAACGGTAAAATACCTCCAAAGATAACATGTAAGGATAAAAACATAATGCGTAGGCTGCGAATAGTACATGATCGCCTAGACCGCGGGTCATCATCCTCCATAATAATTGACTTGCTAGACAGGAGGGGAACGGCGGATCAAAAAGGAAAAAATATGACTGGAAAGATTGCGTGAGACTAGAAAGGCTAAGGAGACGCAATTGGGGGGGGGGGGGAAGGGGGGGGGGGGGAACGGAGAAAAGTCACGTTTCCCAAGTTGACATAAAAAGTAAGCAACTCGACAGAAGGGACCATAGATATGATACGCCACAGTCATTTATTGGACGCTTTTGCGATACCAGGCTTTTGATTTGAATTGAGCGGCTAAAACGCAGTTGCTTGAAATATTACCAAAATTAAAAAGTAATTTTTTCTTAATATTAATGTTAGGAATATAAAAATTAGCTGGCCGGATGTCCCATTCTGAGCAGTGAACTAATATGTTCTTAATTTTACAAACGGATAGATAATATTGAAGATAATGACAAAAGACAGTGTTGTTCACATCATCGACAGACTGTATTGAATCTAAAAGTGTCGCTATTTGCACAAAAAAAACACGACCTCGAGACGCAGGTGTTCAAATCTACTTAGTATGGAAGAGAAGGGATTTTGTGGTGGCTGTGTCTAAAAATAACTTTTAACGACAAAATTTTGGAGGGGAGAGAAAGGTTGGTTCAAAAATCAAGTACATTTTTGTAGAAACACAAGTAGAGACGGACAGACTAACAGATAACCATCCATACTTGACTGAAGCATGACTGAAATGACTTTAGGGTAGGAAATTTGAATTTAAAATAAACCTAGGCAGTGATTGGCCACAGACAATCATATTATTAGCGCTCAGACGCGAAAGTGGGGCCATTCTTCAATAGTTGTTCAGTGATAGACACAGATTTTAAAGTGTGGTGATTTCCATATGAAAGAAAGTGAAAGAAGTTTAGGGACGCCATACTATAGCCAGCAGCTCAGCTGAGTTTTGCTAGCAATTCTGTGTTATTTATTCATAATCTGGTAAGATTGAAATTATTTCTTTGCATATTTTGAATATTGTTTAATGTTCGAGTGATTTGATACTGCCATATCGAAATCTAGCCTTACAAACAAGTAGGGATTTGCTCTAGACCCCCCGCCCTAGTCAGGGTCTAGGGACCAACAATGTACATAAACTCCAGCAAGGGTTAGGCAAGACAGATCAAGTGTTGAGAATAATGAAACATATTACCTATCCTCTTTTAGGGCAGAAAACTAATAAATATTTTTCAGAATCTATAGTCTGGGAGGATCTATCTGATGTAAAACCACCATGGTAAATGTGCTGTTTGGTCAGAGAGATCTGACCTGTCTGTATGATGTGGTTGTTGTGTCAGTGTTGTGTCCAGACGTGGGTAGAGAATAGATTTTGACACATGGCCCATACTTTGATTGCAGAGCTGTGAGTTTCTGTTGTCAACAAAGCAGTGTCTATTCAGTTGGTGACTTTACTCGAGTGTATCTGTGCAGTACTTGTGACAGAGACCACCATTATTGCCCGCCAGCACGGAGAGGTGGGACCACCAGATTTCAGCACCAGAGCTACAACTACAAGATGAGTGAGCCTCTGGTCTGCTGGACATTCACCAACGCTTTGTAGTTACTAATACCCCCATAAAAATTCCCACCATTTTCTGGACACTGTGTAGTCAATATAGACAGGTGTGATGAGGCCACCCCAACAGCACAAACATTAACTATCCTCCCAAGTAGATGACTACTAGAACATTTTATAAAACTAACTAGTATAGTACATATATATGTACACTATTGCATTTATGATATAATATTCCATGCATTTCTTTCATAATCTCTAAATCCTTTTAAGTTCTGGTCAATCTAAAAAATTGATCCAGAACAAAATAAATGTAATATAATTCTATCAAAAAATTTTACACACGTGAGTTAGTTCAGTGTATTTTAACATTTATTAATATTATTAGTCTTGTTAAATATCTGTGGGTATATCTATAACCTATTACACCACACTACATATCATAACCCTAGACACTTTACGTAGCTACATTCATTAAAAAAAAAAAAAATAGTGTGAGGTCGTAGTGGTAGCAAGAAAGGCCTTCTGACAATTCACAACTACATCTTATCTCAGGAGCCTTCACAGCTGGCCTCATACAATTACATTTAGTAATATCACCATCATACAATACCATCAAACACCACTACAATCCCTATAGCTATTGCTCGCTGTTGTTGGTTCAATCTTGGCATTGTCAAAAAAGATGTTTCTGTTGGACTCTTGGTACTCTCTATTTCAACGATTACGTTTTCACATGTTTGTGATTAGAGCTACACACTTACCTTCCTTTTATCTGTGATAAATTCTCCCCTACGGCACTTTTCGCGTGATTTATCTTGCACCGTGATTATCTCCCCATGAATAGTGCGATCCAATTGTAATTGCACGGGTAAGTGAACAACACTCACGCAGAAATGTGTGCCAACTTGCATTTGAGTTCACCCAAGAACACACGCACAGTGCCTTGTTGAGTGCTGCACACTTACTTTTTTCCATGAGTATATATAAAATCCCAGCTTTTCCGGTCACTAACGCTAAGGGATGCAACTTTGGTTGAAAGTTAGACATTAATTGTATTGGTTCCCTTATATGTACTCTCCCGAAAATAGTAACACTCGACAAAGAATAGTGCGCAAATGATGGTGTGCATAAAAATATTTATAGAATGTGTGATCCCGTATACACACATTGGGATCCTCGTTGCTGCTACGTAGTTCGTGTACTGTGGTGATGCACAGTGGTGCTTTTAAAATACTTTTGAATAAGTAAAATTGTCGTTAGGTATTGGTGCTTTTGAATTTAATTCCCGTCTTATGGCAGGCTTTTACACCAGTTTAAAAGAAATTGCTACAGAAACCACCGCTGGCAGAGCGTGTAACTGCTTGGTGCAATGAGATCACCTACAGTGGTGGTTCCATGCTCTGTATGGAGCGCAAAGAAAATGGTAATGCTCATGATGATGATGATGATGATGATGATAATGATATTCTCTCACTATCAACACTCACCTGTCCCATACATTTCGTTACAACAATTATGTTTTATTATACAGCATTGTACGTACTTATTTAGTCGTTTCTTTTCTACTCTTTGAGATTTGCCAGAGAGAGCGCCATACTATCCTATCGGCTGTCTTCCTCCTGGCCTGGTTTCAGTCTAGTCCGCGGTACTTCAGAGATTGTCTCATGTTGTCCTCCCAGCGAACTCTGGATCCCTGGCTCTAGGTTTTCCATATTTGTCGTGGTAGCCGATCGCCTCTCATTCTGCAGACATGGCAACCGTCCTAATTGGGACTGTTCTACTCGGGTCTGCAGGGGTTGGGTTTTGAGGCCTTGACGTATCATTTCTGAGGTCTGGAGATGGATTTTGCTGGTTGAAGTCATTGCCCATGACTCGCAGCCATATGTCAAGACTGGAACATAGGTAGAGCGTTACACAGACATCTTCGTCCACCTGCCAGTTTCTCTTTTGCCGAGTAATCTTTTATTTACATCCTGAAAAATTCTACAAGTGGCTTCTCTTTAGGTCGCCAACTCTTCTTTAATGCCTACCAATGCAACATTGTATTATGTTACAATGTTATCGGCACTGTTCAACCCAAAGAAAACTAGAACTTAATATTTCATTTTTTTAATTTAGGGCATATTAAAACCCCCTTATGTTTTTATCATTATTATCTCAGCATCAGTCTGGCAGCGAATTCTTTACGATTTCCCAGATAAAATGGATTCTTAACATTCACAACGAATGAGCAGAACCATACACATTTTTGTAATTTTTATTTAACATCACCTGAGCCTAATATGTTTTTCGCGTCTTAACTCTTTGACGCTCTGTTAAGGTCAGTCTGTTTTTTAAGCCAGGGATGTTTTCTTTTTATCTGTGGTCTAAGGGAACTTACTGGTTGTATCTTTTTGGTATAAGTTAGATTTAGTTGTTATCTTCCCTTGACTTGTTAAGTTGTCCATTTAAGGAGTTTTATAGATCAGTTTCCAGGAAAAGTTCTGGACTGGTCTCGTATGAGCTCAACTCAGGGCTTGCGATTATTTGGGCATGCCCAATGATTTGCGCGGGACCGGTGAACTGGGGCCTTTAAGTCAGTCGCCTGGGCGTTTTCGGTTGAGAAGGTGGTCAGCCTGTATTTTCCTCTGCCCGTGTGATCGGGGATAGAGTTTTTCTGAGTGTTAGAATATGTTTGAGATTTTTCCCCGATATTTCTCAATGTTTCTGAGTGCCAAGAAGATGAGTTATATTAAGTGATTTATTCCTGGATTGTTGTAAAGGTAAACAGTACTTTTGACTCTATTTTGTAGCTTAGATGAACTTTACATATTTGAAGCCCGACCCTCGTGCGGTCTTTACCGCCAAAAGATTTACCTGACTTGTTTGTCAAAGGGAATCCAGAGAAGATTTACATATTTGAAGCCCGGCACTCGTGCGGTCTTTACTGCCAAAAGATTTACCTGACTGGTGGTGTCGGAAGAAATATAAAGGATATTAGGTATTTTGAGCTCGGCATTTATGCAGCTTAATTCTGCCAGAGTCTTACCTGGCTTATCTCGTCAGAGAGGATAGCGAGAAATTATTATCATACTACTAACACCACGATATATGCCGGCTGCTCAAGAGCCATTGATGTTATAGAAGTATTGAACATTTTTGTTATGCCTATGACGTGCTTGAACCTTGGCCAACTGACAGTGTATATGTCCGATGTCAGCGTCTTCGTACTGTGGTGTAATAAATCGTACACAAAAATGTACCACAGGCGTTCTACAGTTCTTCAGTATTATATGTGTATTTTTGGTGTGTGATCATCACTGTTTGCATTAGAACCACACCCATTCGCGTACTCATTGACTTGTTCATATACTCACACACCACGTCGGCAACTCCTGATCTTCACCATACCACAAGCACCCTGTAATACCACCATTCTACAGCGGTGGCCATTCCACCAGCGCCAGTAAACAACAACCAATACAATTCCCAGAAATCATCCATTCAACACGCTCAAAATCTGTATGTTCCGTTCATTGCACAGAGCTGAAACTTTGCCTGTAGCTCCTTTTCTTAGTATATTTTATTCTGACATGTTTTTATCGGTAATGACGCATGCTGATTTTATTTAATAACAAAAACAATGTAAAATAAGGTGGAAATAACTGCATCAAATTAAAGATTTTAAAGTAAGGGAACTGATGAACGCTGAATGTAGATTACGTTTCGTATTGAAAGAGGAGGGTGCTTGATTATGAACAGTGATGTTTCGATTATATCAATATGTTTCTTCAAACAACTAGGTCAGCGAATCTTTGATACCGAGATCCAGGAATGACCAAGGTTTTTTTTAAAGCTTTACATTAGATGTTTAAAGTAAATAATGTAGTGGCTCTGTGTAGGACGTGACAAAACCTTGGGAGATCCCAGAATCAGAGCACTTATTTTAACCCCCTTGGATGGCGGAGAATGCACAGTATGCCATACGTTTCTTCCTCCTAGCTTGAAGTCAGATGTGATGATCCTTTAAATGCAAGCCGAGCGGAAAAACTGGAGCTCATGACTTCAACTCAGCACATTTCGGAATGGCAGAAAAGACACAGGAAAAGCCTAGATCTACAGTGTAGATAATACCAAAGAATCTTAAACTTGGTATTGGTTGCAAAAGAGCGAGAAGCTCAGCTGTCCTAGTTAACAATAACAACAATTCAAAGATTAATTTCACTCAACAGAGGGGACAACTGTTCCGAAAAATTAATATTCAGTTATGACGTAAAACCATAAAACAAATAAAGAAAACTATAAATTTTAGGAAGCACTTTTGCAGTTCTTACTTAATGAACTAAAATACAGATAAAAAATTGTCCATACATTTTTTATTACATAGAATAAAAGTCGATCGAAATTTATCATTATTCAGTAGATCTTCATCATCATCAGCTGCCATCTTCACAACGAAGGTCGGTTGCAATGGATCTCCAACGTCTTCTGTCTCTTGTCTTGATGGTGCACGCTAATAGACCCTTTCCTGTCCATCTCTTGATGTTATCTTCCCATTTACAGCACTGTCTTCCTCTTGCATGTTTGCCGTCATCTCTGCCTTCTATTATGGTCTTCAGCACTTCAGCAAAGTGTTGTGTTTAGCTGTCTAATTTTGATTACCTAGCCAAAATAAAATGCATACCTATCTGACACAATGGCTAATTAAGGATGGTCTACGGCTGGGCCACCTGAACATTTACCATTTATTAGGCAAACTTCCTGAGCTTACACAAGTTCTGAATAAAAATTTTCACGTTTTTGGACTTTCCGAAAGTCGTTTAAACGACAAAATATCAGATGATGAAATTGCCCTAAATGGCTTTAAAACTGTTCGGCGAGACTCAAGTAGAAAGCTAGAAACATGTCTAGTATTATATATTTCCACTTCTATTAGTTATCGCCGCAGAAGCGATTTAGAGACAGCAGAGATCGAGTGCATATGGTTAGAAATAAAACTACCGACTCAGGGACAATTTCTAGTCGGGTATCTTTATAGAAATCCCAGTGCAGGAGCCATCTGGTATGAAGATTTCACCACTATGATGGATACAGTATTTACCACTGCCAAAGAAATTATTCTTCTAGGCGATTTCATCATCGACATGCACAACACAAACCAAACGTGGGAAAATATCATACTATCTTACAACCTAAAACAAATAGTCAACCAGCCTACCAGGGTAACAACAACATCATCCACAACAATTGACCACATCTACGTCACCTGTGCAGAAAACATTATAGAATGCTCTGTTCCTACTGTCGCGATGAGTGACCACTATCCTATATGTTGCACGTGGTCAAAGAATAAATATAAAGCTCCAAGAAATAAACATATCAGTATTAAATTTAGAAGATTTAAAAATTTCAACCGTGAACTATTTTTACATGATTTGCGAACTGCACCTCTTGCCAGTGTTTACTAGCTTTCTGATCCCGATGACGCCATTGCCTATTGGACACGTATCTTTTTTTGTGTGTTTGATAACCACGCACCAACTAAAGAAGTTCGTGTGAAACGACAGATGAAATCTCCTTGGATCACACAAGTAGTGCTAGACGCCATGCGGCAGAGAGATCAACTCACAAAAACAAGGACTTTAACATATACAGAGCACAGAGGACCAGCGTGCAATATTTAATTCGTAGAGAAAAAAAAATTACTTTAAAAATTTGGTTCAGAACATAACAAACAGTAAAGATATATGGAAAGCAATCAACACTTTAGCGAACAAGCGAAATCTGTCAGTCTCTTCAAGCCCTAATACTTCATTTACTTGCACAGACTTAAGCAATTACCTTCCGACAGAAATAAACAGTCTTAAATCTACAATACCAAATTCACCTTGTGACTTAGGCAGGCTGTCAGTATTTTGTGAGAACAAATGTACCAACACAATCCCATCCAACATTCCGTTTATGACAGTTAATGACGTGTATAACTATCTTCTAGGCCTTAAAGATAATAACTCATCAGGACTTGACGGAGTCAGTAATCGAATACTGCGTTATGCGGCTCCAGCTATTAGTGATTCGCTTACATACATATACAATCAATGTATTGCACGGAGTTACTTTCCGTGGCACTTTAAAGTCGCTAAGGTATATCCTCTCTTAAAACCTGGCTCTTCCGACAACAATAACCTTGGTAACTGTAGGCCAATCTCCTTAATATCATCGCTATCAAAACCACTAGAAAAACACATACATAAAATAACACTACAACACCTAGTTAACAACGGCTTGCTAATTGATAGTCAGTCGGGGTTTAGACCTAAACATTCATGTCACACAGCTCTAACTAAGATGATTGACAACTGGCACTTAAATATTAATAACGATAACATATGTGGGGTAGTTTTTGTAGACTTTAAAAAAGCGTTTGATGTGATAGATCACGCTATTTTAATTAGAAAACTAGAAACATCAAAAATAAACCTTCAGCTAGTGACGATAATTAAATCATTCCTGTCAGACAGAAAACATGTAGTTTCTTACAATAACTCTTGCTCAACCCCAACCGTAATAAACACCGGCGTTCCTCGGGGCTCTATTCTTGGGCCTCTGCTTTTTGCCATATACATTAATGACCTTCCACTACACGTCGAGCTTGCATCCTGTGACCTATTTGCTGATGACTGTACTGTCTACACGAGTGATACAAGTTGCAACACACTCAAACTATCGTTACAAAAAGATACAGACAATCTGATTAAGTGGAGCATCGGAAATGTAGTGGTATTGATGGTATTGTATGATGGTGTTATTACTACCTGTAACTTGTATGAGGCCAGCTGTGAAGGCTCCTGAGATAAAATGTAGTTGAGAATTATCAGAAGGCCTTTCTTGCTACCACTACGACCTCACACTTAATTTTTTTTTTCTTAATGAATGTGGCTACGTAAAGTGTCTAGGGTAATGATGTGTAATGTGGTGTGTTAGTTATAAATACACCCACAGACATTTAAGAAGACTAATAAGATTAACAAGTGTTAAAATACACTGAACTAACTCACGTGTATAAAGTTTTTGATATAATTATATTACATTTATTTGTTCTGGATCAAGTTTTATTTTGACCAGAACTTGTTTTAAAAGAAGGATTTAAAATTTATGAAAATTATGCATGGAATGTTACATAATAAATACAAAAGTGTACATATTTAAGTACTAGAATAGTTAGTTTTATTCAAATGTTCTGGTAGTCAGCTACTAGGGAGGATATTTATTGTCTGTGCTGTTGGGGTGGTCTCATCACACCTGTCTATATTGACTACACATTGTCCAGAAAATGGTGGGAATTTTTTTGGGGATATTAGTCACTACCAATAGTTGGTGAATGTCCAGCAGACCAGAGGCTCACTCATCTTTTTGTAGCTCTGGTGCTGAAAACTTGCGGTCCCACCTCTCCGTGCTGGCGGGCAATAATGGTGGTCTCTGTCACAAGAACTGCACAGATACACTCGAGTAAAGTCACCCACCGAATAGACTCTGCTTTGTTGTCGATAGAAACTCACAGCTCTGCAATCAAAGTATGGGCTATGTGTCAAAATCTATTCTATACCCACGTCTGGACACCACACTGACACAACAACCACATTATACAGACAGGTCAGATCTCTCTGACCAAACAGCACAGTTACCATGGTGGGTTTACATCCGATAGATCCTCCCAGACTATAGATTCTGAAAAATAATTATTAGTTGTCGGCCCTAAAAGAAGATAGGTAATCTGTTTCAACGCTTGATTTATTTTGCATAATCCTTGCTGTAGTTTATGTACACTGTTAGTCCCTAGACCCTGACTTGGGCGGGGGGTCTAGAGCAAAATCCCTACTTGTTTGTAAGGCTAGATTTTGATATGGCAGTATCAAATCACTCGAACATGAAACAATATTCAAAATATATAAAGAAATAATTTCAATCTTACCAGATTATGAATACATAACACAGAATTGCTAGCAAAACTCAGCTGAGCTGCTGGCTATAGTGTGGCGTCCCTAAATTTATTCACTGTCTTTCATATGGGAAAACTCCACACTTTAAAATCTGTGTCTAACACTGAACAATTATTGAAGAATGACCCCACTTTCGCGTCTGAGCGCTAATGATATGATTGTCTGTGGCCAATCACTGCCTAGTTGTACTTTAAATTTCAAATTTCTACACTAAAGTCATTTCAGTCATGCTTCAGTCAAGTATGGATGGTTATCTGTTAGTCTGTCCGTCTCTACTTGTGTTTCTAAAAAAAAATGTGCTTGATTTTTGAAGCAACCTTTCTCTCCCCTTAAAATTTTGTCGTAAAAAGTTATATTTAGACACAGCTACCGCTCAAAAACCCTCTCCTCCATAATAAGTAACTTTGAACACCTGTTCCCAAGGTCGTGTTTTTGTGTGCAAATTGTGACACTTTTAGATTCAATATAGTCTAGCGATGATGTGAACTACACTGTCTTTTGTCATTATCTTCAATATTATCTATCCGTTTGTAAAATTAAGATCATATTATTTCATTGCTCAGAATAGGCCATCCGGCCAGCTAATTTTTATATTCCTAACATTAATATTAAGAAAAATTACTTTTTAAATTTTTGTAATATTCCTAACATCTGCGTTTTAGCCGCTGAATTCAAATCAAGGCTTGGTATCGCAAAACGTCCAATTCCGTACCTCGTGTCAATTTGGGGGACTTGAATTTTTTTACTTTCATCCATTTCCCCCCCCATTGCGTCTCCTTAGCCTTTCCAGTCATATTTTTTTTTTCTTTTGATCCGCCGTTCCCCTCCTGTCTAGCAAGTCAATTTTATGGAGGGTGATGACCCGCGGTCTAGGCGATCATGTACATCAGCAGCCTACGCATTATGTTTTTATCCTTAAATGTTATCTTTTGAGTATTTTACCGTTGTATCTCTGTCAATTTCACTACACATCTCCCCACTTGAAAACATGCCTATGGCAAGTTCCAAAACCAGCGATACACATAGGTAAAATTACTCCTCACGTCTGCCACTACTCTAATTTTGATCACAGGGGTGCCGACTGAGAAAATCTGCACCGACATTCAATTTGCCTGGGATATATTGGATACTGAACTGATAAGGTTGAAGCAATAAAGACCACCTCAGCAATCTTGCGTTTTCATGCTTAGCCTGAGACAAGAACACGAGAGGCTGATGATCCGTCTCCACCACAAATGTCCTACCATATAGATAGATTTGAAACTTCTTTATTGCCCAGATTAATGCTAAACATTCTTTTTCGCTTGTGGAGTATCCTTGTTCCGCCTTATTCAATTTACGGCTTGCATAAGCGACTGGTTTCAGTTCCCCATCAGGTGAAGATGATCTTTGCAACAAAGCCCCTCCGAGTCCCACATTACTTGCATCGGTTCTTAAGACAAAGTCCTGTGTCAAATCAGGCAGTTTGAGAATAGGCTTGCTAGTGAGTTTTTCCTTTAACTCTTGGAACGCTAGTTCACATTGTGCAGTCCAAATAATTTTATCTGGAAGTCCCTTGCGAGTCAGATCAGTCAGAGGAGCACAAATAGCGTTAAAATTCTTGATGTATTTCTGATAAAATCCGCATAACGACACAAATGATCGCACGTCTTTTTTTGTTTGCGGCCTAGGTGCTCTCTGCAGTTTTTCCAAGTTCTTAGGATCAGGGGTCATATTACCCTGATATACAGTGTGCCCCAAGAATTCCAACTCTTTGCATCCAATACAACATTTTGTTGGCCTAGCAGTTAAGTTCGCCTCCCGAAGTCTATCAAACAACATCTCCAGAGCTTCAATGTGTTCTTCAAATGTCTCGGTGGCGACGAGAATATCATCCATGAAATTTGTGATACATGGGTTATTCAGGGGGTCCAACAATTTTCGCATCATCCTTGAAAACACACTCGGAGCATTTTTCAGTCCGAATGGTAGCATATTGAATTCATAATGTCCATCCGAAGTGCTAAAAGCCAAATAAGGTCTCACTTCAGGCTTCACTGGGATCTGGTAATAGCCTTTACTAAGATCCACCTTTGAAAAGTATTTTGCCTTGTTCAGTCTGGCAAATAGCTGTTTTGTGTCTGGTAATGGATCCACTTGTCCTTCTGTGACAGCATTCAGTTTCCTGTAATCTATGCACAGTCTGTGTTCCCCAGACGGTTTCCTCAACAAAACGACACTAGAACTAAAAGATGATTCACTGTGCGAAATAATCCCCTCCTTCAATAAATAATCTATTTCTTCCTTTAATGCCTTCTCCTTCGCGAACGGAATAGAATAGGCTCTCATACAGATTGGGTTTGAGTCTACCAGTTTCATGTCATACTGTAGCAAATTTGTATGGCCTGGTTTATCTGTTAATACATCTGTATGTTCCTCCAGAACCTTTTGAACTCTCTCCCTCTGGTTTTTAGTCAGGTGCTTACTGACTTTTACCTGTGCTGCTGTTTCACAAGGATGTAATGGGTATTCATGTGAGGTGAGTGGTTCCTTTTGCATCTGGGTTGCAATAGCTAAGGTCAATAAGGGGGTGCTTTCCTGGAGTGGTCTGTCCAGATACTTCTTTAACAGGTTTACATGATAAACTTTTTCCTTCCCCTTTTTGTCAATTTTATAGTTTGTTCTAGACACCTTCTCTAGAACCGTATATGGACCTTGCCAACCAATTTGTAATTTATTCTGGCTTCCGGGTAGTAAAAGCAGCACCTTCTCTCCGACTGCCAGTTCCCTGTCCTTTGCCTTCCTATTAAAATATGCTGCATGTTTCTTCCTGGCTTGTTTCAAATTATCATTTGCCAGTTTCCATCCAGCTTTCAAACGAGTGGTCAGTTCGTTCACATATTGATAAGATGAGGTAACAGTCTCTTCCGCCTTCTCATCTGTCCAGGTCCTTAATAGGGTTACATCTGGATCTTTAATTTATCATACGTATTTTTCCTCGAACCCGTCAGGTCCCGTCCATTAGAAGCCCTATAGTGAGGACTTTTCTTCCTAGAATCATCACTCACAAATCGACCACTACCAATTTTTCTCTGGGGTTTGTCTCCCCACTTAAGATTGTTTATGAGAGATCTTCGCTCTCTTGTCTGTTCCTCCAGTTTATATAAGTCTGACCGAGGGATTGTCATCCTATCCTGGGTTAAATTTCTTCTTTGTACTCTTCGCATAGCGGCCATGTTAATCCATTCAAGTGAAGACTGGGTGTGAAAAGGGGGCTCCCATTCCACTTTGTCTACCCGTGTATAATTAGTTTTCCTTTCAGGCCTAAAGTTGCCCCGTGGCGGTTCTAGGTCCTGCACATATTTTCCCTTTGTGGGTGTTCCCTCATGAAATACGCCACATGCTTCTACAAAGTTTTCAACATCGACATTTACGTCGGGCCAATAGTATTTTCGAGCAATCTTTTGGCAGATGGTACCGACTTTCTCATGGTCACCATCTTTTCCAACATGTAAGCTCCTTATCAAATTTGCCCTATATCTCTTGGGAAGAACTAACTGTCCGTGACCAGTGGATCTAGTTCCTGTCTTCCTGTATAATAATCTATTCTTCATGAAATATTCCCCCTTGCTCGGAGGTGTGTGGCATTTGGGCAATTTTTTAAAACAGGGCTTGAGTGTCCTATCCTCAGCCTGCGCCTTCCTCATCTCCTCTGGATGAGCGTTTATAGGTTCACCTTCTTCCTCCTTCTTCTGTGACCTGGTCTGCACTGTCGCCATGATCACAGGTTTCTCGGGATTCCCCAAGAAGACGTATCTACACCCCAATATCAGAGGGTAGATTGGTTCATCTATCACTGCTGCTCTGATTTCTCCTTCCACATAGCGAGTTTTCACCGTTATCCTTGCGATGGGAAGTGTCATGAGTGGTATGTCCTTAGTCGCCCCTTGTATTTCCACTGTTTCTGTGGTATACTGACTTGGGTCCACTAGGCTAGACTTCACAACTGAATCATAATCCAAACCTGTATCATAAAGGCACCTTATGGTGACCCCATTACAAATAACATCCTCACAAACTGGGGGGTGATAAGGTTCCTGTTGTCCCTTAGGATTAACCTTTACTCTTTGCGTCCCCGACTTCATTGCAGCAATGTTTGAAGGTTTCCTTCTACAAAATTCGGTGTTATGGTTATCCTTCTTGCACCATTTACACCATCTTTTTCCTTGGTTCAACGGTTTTCTTTCATTGAACTTTTGGTCATTGAACTGTGAGTTTCTGTCGCGATAGTCATTTCTTGGCCGCTCAAAGTTTGTCCTACCCTTATTTCCCTGCTCTCTATTATCAAATTTATTAAATTGCTGTGGAGCTTTAAAATTGTCTATGTGCTTCTTCTTAGCACCACTTACCTCTGCCTGGGCTGCCTGATACCTCTCAGCAACATTTAAAATTTCCCCCAACTTCTCTGCACCCTGTTCCATGAGAAATTTTCTCATGTCTGGAGCCATGGACTCTCTCAATTGCTCAATCATGATCATTTCTTTAAGATCTTGGGTCTTCCCCAGAGCCGTCCATTTCTCCAAATAGGTTTCTAGTCTGGCAGAGAATTGGTGGTATGTCTCCCCAGACAACAGTTTGGCATTTCTAAATCTCTTACGATAAAATTCACCATTCTTCTCGTACCTTAATAACAAAGCCTGCTTTAACATGTCATAATTGTCTTGGTCTTCCCTGTTCATTTTGGCAAATACTTCATAAGAAGCACCCCTCAATCCCTGTGATAGCTTTAAACTCCACCTCTCTCTCTCTAACCCATATGTAGTAGCTAATAACTCAAAACGTCCTAGGTACCCCTCTATGTCATCGTCTTTCTCAACAAAATGGTCTAAATGAAACCCCATAGCTGAGTTTGAGGCTCCCATACTGGGCGTAGCATCTGAGGCAAAAGGGCTGGCACCATTTTCAGGGGCCGGGCCTTGTAATTCCAGCTCCCTTAGTCGTAATTCGTGCTCCCTCTGCAACCTTCTATCTTCAGCCTCCCTTTCGGCAGTCAACCTTTTTTCCTCTGCCTCCCTTTGCTGTCGTTTTTCTTCTGCCTCAATCTGCAGCCTCTTAATTTCTCTATCAGCCTCAATTTGTAACCTCTTCTCTTCAGCTACCTTTCTATCTTCCCTTTCAATATATTTATCACATTCAGTCGTTACGTATTGAATTAAAATTTGACCATCCATCCCCATCTCCTTCGCAGTGAGCACAGCAGCTGATCTAAACTTTGCTAGCTCTGCCATACTTTTTGGACAATATAATAATATACAAGATAAATCTCTAACCAGTAAATACACTAAGTACTTCTAATTACTATATGACTATAGTCTAACTAATTCTAACTAACCAGTTAACTAATTAATTATTACTGGCTGTGAAGATTCACCAACTTTTATCTGCAGGGACA
The DNA here is from genome assembly GCA_024509875.1 of Oreohelix idahoensis. Lineage (NCBI taxonomy): Eukaryota > Metazoa > Mollusca > Gastropoda > Stylommatophora > Oreohelicidae > Oreohelix > Oreohelix idahoensis. The sequence continues at coordinate 83,385 of JAMPIV010003786.1, forward strand.
CTTTTAATTTTAAAGGAAATTTTACAATTTATTTCCCTACTTTTATTTCTCCCACCAGGAGATCCTAATTTTACTGTTGGGCTAATTATCCCTGGACAAGACCCCAATTTATGTAGTGGTATTGATGGTATTGTATGATGGTGTTATTACTACCTGTAACTTGTATGAGGCCAGCTGTGAAGGCTCCTGAGATAAAATGTAGTTGAGAATTATCAGAAGGCCTTTCTTGCTACCACTACGACCTCACACTTAATTTTTTTTTTCTTAATGAATGTGGCTACGTAAAGTGTCTAGGGTAATGATGTGTAATGTGGTGTGTTAGTTATAAATACACCCACAGACATTTAAGAAGACTAATAAGATTAACAAGTGTTAAAATACACTGAACTAACTCACGTGTATAAAGTTTTTGATATAATTATATTACATTTATTTGTTCTGGATCAAGTTTTATTTTGACCAGAACTTGTTTTAAAAGAAGGATTTAAAATTTATGAAAAAAAATGCATGGAATGTTACATAATAAAATACAAAAGTGTACATATTTAAGTACTAGAATAGTTAGTTTTATTAAAATGTTCTGGTAGTCAGCTACTAGGGAGGATATTTATTGTCTGTGCTGTTGGGGTGGCCTCATCACACCTGTCTATATTGACTACACATTGTCCAGAAAATGGTGGGAATTTTTATGGGGATATTAGTCACTACCAATAGTTGGTGAATGTCCAGCAGACCAGAGGCTCACTCATCTTTTTGTAGCTCTGGTGCTGAAAACTTGCGGTCCCACCTCTCCGTGCTGGCGGGCAATAATGGTGGTCTCTGTCACAAGAACTGCACAGATACACTCGAGTAAAGTCACCCACCGAATAGACTCTGCTTTGTTGTCGATAGAAACTCACAGCTCTGCAATCAAAGTATGGGCTATGTGTCAAAAATCTATTCTATACCCACGTCTGGACACCACACTGACACAACAACCACATTATACAGACAGGTCAGATCTCTCTGACCAAACAGCACAGTTACCATGGTGGGTTTACATCCGATAGATCCTCCCAGACTATAGATTCTGAAAAATAATTATTAGTTGTCGGCCCTAAAAGAAGATAGGTAATCTGTTTCAACGCTTGATTTATTTTGCATAATCCTTGCTGTAGTTTATGTACACTGTTAGTCCCTAGACCCTGACTTGGGCGGGGGGTCTAGAGCAAAATCCCTACTTGTTTGTAAGGCTAGATTTTGATATGGCAGTATCAAATCACTCGAACATGAAACAATATTCAAAATATATAAAGAAATAATTTCAATCTTACCAGATTATGAATACATAACACAGAATTGCTAGCAAAACTCAGCTGAGCTGCTGGCTATAGTATGGCGTCCCTAAATTTATTCACTGTCTTTCATATGGGAAAACTCCACACTTTAAAATCTGTGTCTAACACTGAACAATTATTGAAGAATGACCCCACTTTCGCGTCTGAGCGCTAATGATATGATTGTCTGTGGCCAATCACTGCCTAGTTGTACTTTAAATTTCAAATTTCTACACTAAAGTCATTTCAGTCATGCTTCAGTCAAGTATGGATGGTTATCTGTTAGTCTGTCCGTCTCTACTTGTGTTTCTAAAAAAAAAATGTGCTTGATTTTTGAAGCAACCTTTCTCTCCCCTTAAAATTTTGTCGTAAAAAGTTATATTTAGACACAGCTACCGCTCAAAAACCCTCTCCTCCATAATAAGTAACTTTGAACACCTGTTCCCAAGGTCGTGTTTTTGTGTGCAAATTGTGACACTTTTAGATTCAATATAGTCTAGCGATGATGTGAACTACACTGTCTTTTGTCATTATCTTCAATATTATCTATCCGTTTGTAAAATTAAGATCATATTATTTCATTGCTCAGAATAGGCCATCCGGCCAGCTAATTTTTATATTCCTAACATTAATATTAAGAAAAATTACTTTTTAAATTTTTGTAATATTCCTAACATCTGCGTTTTAGCCGCTGAATTCAAATCAAGGCTTGGTATCGCAAAACGTCCAATTCCGTACCTCGTGTCAATTTGGGGGACGTGAATTTTTACTTTCCTCCATCCCCCCCCCCCCATTGCGTCTCCTTAGCCTTTCCAGTCATATTTTTTTTTCTTTTGATCCGCCGTTCCCCTCCTGTCTAGCAAGTCAATTTTATGGAGGGTGATGACCCGCGGTCTAGGCGATCATGTACATCAGCAGCCTACGCATTATGTTTTTATCCTTAAATGTTATCTTTTGAGTATTTTACCGTTGTATCTCTGTCAATTTCACTACAGGAAACCGCATGCTAATAAATATAATTAAAACAAAGTGCATGTTAATATCATAATAATAATAATAATAATAGCCCCTTCAGTCATAACTGACTATGGGAATGCGCCCCTGAGGTGACAGCCCTCAACTGCTTATTTTCCTGGTGCTCCTTTCTAAGTTTTCTCCTCACCTCTGCTTCTTGTGTGAGCCTCTCTTCGCCCAATCTGAGCTGGTGCCGTAAATAGCATCGCCACTTAGTGCGATCGGCAGCTTCATCCTCCCATGTTGCTGGATCCATGTCCAGTACCCTCATATCTCTCTTGCACACATCTTTGAACCTCAGCTGTGGTCGCCCAACTGTTCTCTTGCCATCTGCTAATTGTCCGTAGAAGATATCTTTTGGGATGCGACCATCTTCCATGCGGCGAACATGGCCAAGCCAGCGCAGTCTGCGCTGTCTAAGCAGTGTATACATACTTTGAAGGCCAGCACGTGACAACACCTTTATCTTTCCACGAGATGCCGAGGATGCGGCGTAGACACCGCAAATGGAAGGTATTGAGCCTTCTTTCTTGCTTAGCATAGGTCGTCCAGGTCTCGCTGCCATATAGGAGTGTGCTGGTGACGCATGCATTATATACCGCAGCTTTGGTCTTCATTGTGAGTTTAGAGTTTCCCCAAACACGCGATGTGAGGCGGGCAAAGGTAGCTGCAGCTTTGCCAATGCGGCTGTCGATTTCTGTATCCAGTGAGAGTTTGTCATTGATGGTAGACCCTAGGTATGTGAAGTGGTGCACCACTGCCAATTCATAGTTATCGATAGTGATAACTGGTGCAGCACCCACATCCTGACTCAGCACATTTGTTTTCTTTAGACTTATTGTGAGGCCAAAGTCCAAAGTTGTTAATATCAACTAGACAAAAATTCAGAGAAAACAACACTTCAGATCTATATTGGTACCTCACCAATTGAAAACGTTAATGAACATAAAACTCTAGGAATAGTCGTTGACCAGCATCTAAATTGGAACTCACATGTACATGCACTGACCAAGCAAACGGCACAGAAAGTTTTCCAATTAGCTAAAATCAAACATTTCCTAGATGAAGATGCACGAAAATTGTTCTATATATCTCACATACAAGCAAACTTTGACTATTGCTCCACAATCTGGGATGGTTGTTCTATGTCCAACACTAAAAGACTCCATTCACTACAAAAGCGTGCAGTGCGTCTAGTTTCTGACAACTGCCAAACGCAGTGTGTAGATCAATATAAAGATCTCAAAATACTGCTTCTAAGAAAGCGCTTTCTGTTCAACAAAGCTAAATTTGTTCACAAAATCCTGTCACAGAATGCTCTAGCATATCTGTGGCCAATGTTCAAATACAATGAAAGACGCAGTCAACGCCTTAACAAAATACAAGTGCCTAAGCCTAGGCTTGACTTATTCAAGAAAAGCTTAGCTTACTCTGCTGCTCATCTTCGGAACTATCTTCCACATTATCTAAAACATAACAACCTCAGTCCCTATTCATACAATCGTAAACTTTTCGAATACTTTATGAGTTCTGATTATCTGCCCCCCTAATGTGATTATTTTTCCGAACAAATGATATAATATCGAATGTAGGTTTAATGATGATGTTTGTACTTTTCAACATATTTTATTTCATGTTTATGATTAGATACTGTTGGATGTGAGTATGCTATTATTTTACCTTTACAACGTTGAATTACTTTACATTGATGGGTAAAATGCATGTGTGAATAAATGAAATCAGTATAAAATACGAGAGAAAGGAAGGGCAGAATGTCAGACGGGCCTGTGAGCCCAATTCTCAACCCTTTGAAAATAAAGTTCGTTCGTTCGTTAGTTCGTACCTTCATTAATTCTCTTTTCATTCCTAGGTTTTCTAGGACCTCTATATTTGCTTTCTTCTCTTTCCACCAGACATGCCTCATTCTTCTATATTTCCACATCTTAACACTGTCTTCTAATTCTTCTTCTCTTCCTAGTTCGTCCTGAAAAGGACGTTGGTTGCGTTGTGTCTGTTTACACCGGAGCTGCGATATCTGCGCCTTTCGGCCGACACATCCGACTTCAGCACGTCATTTTTTGAGACCGGGTTTGCCTTCCCTCTTCGATCCCTACTCTCTCATCCAGACTGCAGTGATGCAGCCTGTTTCCAGGACCACCACGTGGAGGTGGAGTAGGGTCTTGGTCAGCTCTAGTTCGCTGACCCTGACGCAAGCAGTCAAGCTATTGGTCGCTGACTGCATTCTATATTGCTGCATCTTTGGGTCCATTTTTCTAATTGATTGTTCATGGTCCGTGTTTCAACGCCATAGAGTAATGAAAAGTAATTATATATATATATATATATATATATATATATATATATATATATATATATATATATATATATATATATATATATATATATATATATATATATGGGCTGTGACTGATTAAAGAAATCATAATGGATTAATCGAATTTTTTTCACGAAGATTAATCGATTAATTTCGAACAATTTGATAAATTATATAAAAATCATAAATAAAATTATTTTTTTTAAATTAACGAAATACTTTATTTAAGTTTCTTGTTATACGGCAACATCGTCCTGAAAATATAATGAAAATACGGAACAGTTACAACGAAACAATTTATTATTATTGACCATACTTGCCAAATTCCACATCACGATCTTCTAACATAGCAAAAGCTCTCGCATTTAAGCAAATGATACAAATGGAATAATCGATTGCAATTTGTTTTATCAACTAATCATACAAAAAATCATTTTAACCGATTAATCGATTGATTAATCGTTAAAGAACCCAGCCCTTATATATATTTGTCACGGGATTTGCCTGTCCTTTGCTCTGCAGCAGTGGTCCACCAGTGGCCAAACTCAAGAGTACCTAAAATGGGTCTTCAAATGTGTCTACCTTCGCACAAGATTACTCTTGGCAGAGTTGTAGATAGAAGGATAATGACGCTTCTATCTCAAGGGAGTGGTTCACAAGATAATTCAGAAGTCAAGAACAATGCTGCATAGGGCAGAGCACTATTAACTTATATCTGATCCGGCACCTTTTGGGAAGTTTTAAGCAATGGTTTGGTTTGTTCGAGCCCCCAGCTGGTTTAATCCATCGAAATTCCTTTTATAATTAATTTTGGTTCTATGGTTGTAAATATATGTGTGACAGTGCGAAGACGATGTGTGAAGAAGAATAAGAATTCGTGTGTAATGTTGTCGTCACTCTCTCTAGCCTACTTTCACACGCGTTCCACAGTCACAGAAAAACTCTCTTGATGACAGGAGTCCCACTTTTATTAATGAAACCCTATCAGGTAGCATATGATTCATTCAGAAAACAATGTTGTCCTCAAGTTTACTTTGCAGGTAATTCCTATCATCATCTCAACCCGTAACCCGTCATGGGTCGTAGGGGTGCCATGGTGAAAGCATCAGCAGACAGGGTCCTCCACTGCTCTCTATCCTCAGCAATGCGTACAAGTGTGGAAAAACCGTGTCCTGCCCATTCTTTGATGTTATCAGCCCAGGATTTTCTTTGCCTTCCTCTTCTCCGTTTACCTTCGACTGTTCCCTGGAGGATCATTTTCGAAAGGGAGTCATGACGAGTTACATGCCCAAACCAGGCAAGCTTTCGACGTTTCACTGCTGACAAAAGTGGTTCTTGGTGGCCTGCATAGGTGTTTATCTTCTCTCTAACATAGACATTTGTTTTGTGCTCTTTATAGCAAATGCGCAAAATTCTTCTATAACATTTATGCTCGAAAGCCTGAATCCTTCGCTCCGTATCTGCAGTGAGTGTCCAGCTCTCACACCCATATAAGAGAATAGATAATACAAGTGATTTGTATAATTTGATCTTCACAGGAAAACTGATGTTACTTTTCCAGATCACATTCAGTCTTGTCATGGCAGCTGAGGCCATCTCAAGTCTTGTCTTGATTTCTTTACTTGATCTCCCATCACTACATATAGTGGACCCGAGATATTTAAAGGTGTTAACTTCTTCTAACGTTTGCCCATTTAACGTAATGTTGGTCGGAACATGTTTCTTATGGCTATTCACCAATATCTTGTTTTTTTCTATATTAATTTCCATCCCATATGTTCTTGTTACTTTCTCCAGTCTAGAGGTAAGGTCTTGAAGTTCTGATTCTGTTCCAGCTATCAGATCGATATCATCAGCAAAACGTAGATTGCAAAGAGGTCGGCCTCCAATTGATATGGTTGTTTTATAATCATAAAGCGCCTCCTGCATAATATGTTCTAAATATATATTAAAGAGCACTGGGGACAGGATACATCCCTGGCGAACTCCTACAGTTGTTTTGAAAAATTCTCCAATGTCATTGCTTGCAAAAAACAGCACCGCTTGCATCCTTGTAAAGTGCTTCAATGATATCTATGATGTTGGTATCAAAATTGAATTTTCTCATTATTTGCCATAAGCCTTCATGCCAGACTCGATCGAAGGCTTTTGTGAAATCGATGAAGTTATGGTATAAATCGTGTTGATGCTGGAGATGTTTTTAGATCAGTAATCTAATATTGAAGATTTGTTCTGAGGTACTTCTTTTTGGTCTAAAGCCAGCCTGTTCCTCGGACAAGATTTCTTCTGATTTCTGTTTTATTCTGTTCAAAAGTATCCTTAACATCACCTTATTTGGATGACTAATAAGGTTAATGGTTCTGTAGTTCTTGCACATTTTTAGATTTCCTTTCTTTGGAAGCAGTATTACTGATGACTGCGTCCACTCTTTTGGCCACTTTTTTGTACTCCATATCTTCTGGCAAATTGTTGTCATGATTTTTACTATGTCTGGTCCTCCATATTTCAAGAACTCTACTGGAATATTATCCACACCCGGTGACTTCCCTCCTTTCAGCGAACATATAGCCTCTTCCACTTCTTCCCGTAATATTGCTGCATTTCCGAGTTCCCTGTTTTCGCACTTAATGTTGTTTAATATGCTATAGTCAGTGTCGAGTTTACAGTTATATAATTCTTTACAATATTCTGTCCACCTTCTCATTACAGCTGTTTTTTCATTGAGCAGAGCCCCATTGCTATCTTCTATGACAGTTACCCTGGGCTGTTGGGGTTTTGATAGTCTTCTTAATGTGTCAAAAGCTGCCTTGCTGTTACCTTTTATTAGCCCCGTATTAATGGACTCACACTGATCAGCTACCCATTTTTCTTTGGCCTGTTTCATTTTCTTTCTAATATTTTTATTTACCATACTGTATTGCCATGCTGCTTCAGGAACCTCTTTCTTAACCTTTTTCATTTCCCGCCGTGTATCACATAACTTCAGAATGTCATCTGTAACCCATGGTTTGTTTATTTTCTTTCTTTTACCAAGTATTTCTGTTGCTGATTCAATGAGCACGTCTTTCATGTTCTCTGTGATTGAGTTGATATCATCCTCCAAAAAGTTGAGAGCTGCGAATTTTCCTCCAACAGTTGCCTCAAAGATTCCCGCGATTTCTGGATCTTTCAGTTTGTCTAAATTGAATCTTAACTGAGAACATCTGTTTTGATTATAGTTCTTTTTGAGTTTAAGCTTGAGCGTCATCAATACCATGTCGTGATCACTACCAATGTCGGCGCCAGGAAAAGTCCTAGTCTTGGCTTTATTAATACTGGACTTGAATCTTTTGGATACAAGAATAAAATCAATTTGGCCATGTATCTCAGTTTTCGGGGCATGCCACGTTGTTCTTCTTGATAACTTATGAGGAAATAGTGTATTTGCAAGGGTTAGTTTATAGTTGCTGGCAAATTCTAATAACCTTAGTCCTCGATCGTTGGTTTCTCCTGTCCCAAATTTCCCCACTGTGCCAGCCCACTGACCGTATGCATCTGGCCCTATTTTAGCATTCCAATCACCTAACACGATGAGAAGATCTTTCTTTGGAATTTTCTTAATTGTCTCATCCAGATTTTCATAAAATGTATCAATTGCCTCATCCTCATAGTCAGTAGTGGGGGCATATACCTGTATGAAGGAGCTGTTCTTTGGATGTGCTGCAATACGAATGGTGATAAGCCTGCTATTTATTGGGGTGCAGCTGATGACAGAGTTCAATCTATCTTTATGTACGATAAAACCTACTCCATGCTGATGTTTAGACTCATCTCCACTAAACCAAATTTTGTGACCATCATCCGTTATTGTTTCTCCTAATCCTGTCCATCTGACGTCTGCTAGGCCCAGGATGTCCCACGAGTATCTAACAAGTTCATGTGTTAGTTCTCTGACTTTTCCACACGCATATAGCGTGCGTACATTCCAAGTTCCAACAACAAAACTTTCTCTAGGAAGTTTCAAGACAGGTGTTTGTACCCCATTCACTGACTTATCACTCTCAAGGGGCAATGAGAGCGCGGTCGTTGTTAATCCGAGCCTCGGCCGATCCGGCATATTATTACTGAGTTGACTTTCCATCATAGCATTTCAGTGGGCAAGAGGTTTGTTTGGCGGTGCCCGTCTCCTCTCCAAGTATCCTTGCAGGTACATACAAAAATGTACCTGGAGCAATCTGGGTTTAAGGCGCCAGACACTCGCCTTTCGCCCCTTCTCCTGTTAGTATTAAACGGTGCTGCCACGAGAAGGCCAGGAGTTGGACTTTTGTTGTCAGAGGCTTTGTGTTACGCACGCCTTAGGAGCATTTGGTCAGATATTGAGAGCTCGTCCTCAATTCCACTGCTGGCTATGACAACAATTGGCACCAATTCCTATACAACACCATATAACCAAGCTATTTAGGTATTCTCTACGTAACACCGTATAACCCAGGACAGACTGCTGGACTCTCTGAAATAAAATGAAACAAAATAAACTAGCATCGTACTAATGGACAAACATCATCTACGCAATAATACATACATATGTGTGAAAACTTGCAAGTACATGCACTTATATGTCCATGTATGTGTGTGCGTATGTTGTGTGTGGTGTTACACATGTGTGAAAATATGCTAGTAGATGCGCTTAAATGACCGTGTGTGTTGTGTGTGTTCATGCAGGTCTGTGTATGTGTATTCATACAATAAACATATTTAAGTCAACAATAATGCCTTCATACTCATACTAAATACTAACTACATCATCACGCGAGAGAAAACTTAAATGAAGCACTTCTATCTATGATGAAATATTATACACAACTCACTGGTCTAAATGACCACATTTGATCAGTATTTTAGAGGCCTAACTGCTCTAAAGAGCAAGCAGATATATATATATATATATATATATATATATATATATATATATATATATATATATATATATATATATATATATATATATATATATATATATACTCTGTTCTGTGGTGGGTTTGATGTTATAAGTATTAGTTATTGTTATTATTTGTCTACAGAGTGAGGTCAAGCTATGTAGGTCCCTGATTATAATGATGGAACAATGATGTACTGTCAGAGTACCTATCTGCTACCACCCGGTGATCTCACTCTGCGAATATTTTACCTATTTATTTTATTTGACTAGTGTCTAGGGGAATGAATGTATGATGTGATGTTGATAACATACATACACAACTGTAACTTAAGAAACTCAAGTAAAACAATTGTTAACTTTTTTTGTGAAATTAATCTTTTGTACAATTTTATTCTCCTGCTCCTCAAATTCTTTTGGAACAGGAGTAAAATTCAAAACAATTAATAAAGGTAGTTTTATTTATCAATATGTATATACAGTTAATTAAATAGGCAGGACTTCTTGTCCATACTAAGAGTTTAATACACAAATTCTTAAAATGTATCCCTTTTCTGACTAACTGATGTCTTATACTCTATCACTATTAGGAGAGACTGATGTTATCATCATGTCACTCGAAATGTATTAATGAAATAAGTGTGGAGAATAATTTAGAATAATAAGTCATAAGCCCAAACAACAGGACTTAACTTCTGGTCTTGTAGAAATTGGAAGTCGTCCTGATGATACTGCCCACTCTTCTTCACAAGAGGGTCTCCTGGAGTAAATACGAAACTCGCTGAAATTACTGCCCACTCTTCTACACAAGAGGGTCTCCTAAGAACATCTGATATCTGGTTGCGTCAAAACATACACCAGACAGAATGTCAGGTGTTCAGCCTCTCCAGTTATATTTCACAGGAAATTAGGCGATTCAACCCTGCAACAATGAAGTAATGCCTTCCTAAATATATTTTATAAATATATCTCCACCTTTTACAATTTACACATCATCAAACATTTCTTGTGATCAGCAACCATTGCTAATCCATAGCTTCAGTCTCTAACTTTATGTGACTGCATCACCCTTAGTAGGTATCTGCTCTTCAGTTAAGGATACAATCATCTTTTTTTTTTGCTTTCTGACTATTAATTTATTTTCTTTTTTAGAATGACATCATATGCTTTGTCCAAACGTTTTTGGAACGCTGTGATCTGCAAAATATTGCCAGTAGCTTTCTGATCTTACAAGTTAATTCAATGTTATATCAATTATCAAATACAATTTTTCTTTTAACTGCTTCCCCAATCTGCCTTAGGCATGCATTTGCTCCATAGGCTGTCATATGCTTCCAAAATGGCTAAGTCGTACCACCTAAGATTAATATTAATAAATCATTTCTTACCGCAACATCAATGAAATAATACACAAAGAATAGATTGGCTAGCAATCTTAGGCACAAATTTAGATTGCCGTCGTGTCCAGACTGCAGAAACTTTTATTTCAATACTGCACTTCTGGTGTCAACCTTTCACTTGGTATTATATTTGATCAAATGGCGCTCTAAGCTTGGACCCTATCACTATTATTAATCTACTTGGCCAATGGAAACTGTTCTTCCGAAATTGACCCTCTTTTTTGAAAAACCCCACCTTGTGTTATCAATGCGTTTGCTTGTCTGATCCTACTATTACTATGCAGAACAAAAAATGTTCGCGTGGCTAACACATCTGCAGTTTCTTCCCCCCCCCCCCCCCCCCCCCCCCCCCCCCCCCTCTTTTATAACTATAGAGGTGCCCAATCAAATCAAGTCAAGAATATTTGACTGCAGCGGACAATTTTCAAAACTGAACCCGCGTGGGTTTTTCGGTGTGTCTGCTAGTCTGTCTCAATTCTACAATATCTGGGTTATTTACGGATCAATTTTAAATATTAAAACTGATTATTAAACTGCTTGTTGGCAGCTATCATTCTATCTAAGTTTTATTTTCTTCTTTATCTTCGTTTCCATTTTTGTACTTTTTCCTTTTTATTATCATGGGCTTTTTTCACTTGTGCTAACATATCAGGAAAAGTAAGGTTTTAAGTCCCGATAAGTTATTATATGATATTATATTAAACAACAATACTCTATTGTCAAAATATTTCTTTTATTTACTCTCTTTCGTTTTTATGAAGAAATACATATTCTTAGTTTCACTTTTGCCTTTGCACAATGCAGTTGAGTTCAAATTTCCAAGTAGACGCTATTTTTTTTCTTTTTACAATACACCACCGTTTTCCCACCTCTCTAAGTACGCGACAGTTGTCTGTCAAACTTCCGTCTGAAGAAAAAAGTGAGAGGGCGGGGGCGGGTTAAGATTTTTCTATACTCAGTTGCTGGGTACCTTGGATACGATACAAGTGGCGTAGTTATTTATAGATTTTGGACAGTAGCTTTCTTTCTTTTTATTTTTCCCCTCCTATACTCCTATACTCTTCTGACACTAAGGGTGCCTTGGCCGCTTGACAATTCATTCTAACGTTACTTTTAAAATTTAGGGCGGAGCTACCAAAAGCTTGTACCTTAGGCAAATCGTCCATACTTTCAAATGCAGCGCGGATCGCTGACAAAAAGTGGTGGCTTTGCCCTATTCATAGATTGTCCAATTTAAAAATAGCCATAGTAGCAGAATCCATTTAGAATAATATGTTATACATAATTGGAGGAGGGGGGTTCAAACTGACTTTATCACACGTTCTTACAGTTCTATACTAAACGTAATAGGCATAGGCTACTCACGGAGCTAGAGGGTACCCTAATCTTTCTCTCACAAAAATCACTGATGTAAAATTAACCACACTTACGGCTCACAAGAATGCAATATAACTATTACTTAACACTTCACAAATAATAATAATGGTAATAAGTACATACTTGTATACAGCGCAGTGCGACACTAGAATTCCTCTTATAAATGCACTTAATACTTTACACATTTAACACACAGTTGAAAGTAGCGATGAGATAGATATTTGCGAAATTACACTAGAAAACACATACATGGCAAATCAGCTTCTATCAAACTATAGATAGACAAACGCTAAAAAAAAGCATTAACTTCTAAACCTGAAACGTTTAATATTACTAAAACTAAAGTATTATAAAAATGTACTCATATGCAAGCATACCTCTATGTCGTTAGTTCTCTTAGCACAGACGCAACATATGCGATATCAAATCCTCTACATAACTGGTGTATTGTACTGAGGATGCATACTGCACAAGAAGGCGATCTGGCCTCTTTTCAACTCTGACTCGACTCTCTTACTGTTTCAATTTAAATCTACACATCCACTCCTGTACCACATGATAGCCACGTCAAAATGTCAGGCAAAACTCCAATCATCCCTCTAGGGAGCAAATCAGAAGTCCTATGCTCAGTTTGGATGACATGAGATCACATCTTAGTAAAGATTATCTTCCTCATCGACACAACTCAAGGTCCGCCCACTAATGGTAACATTCCCACGATATCTGTTGCCCGAGTCACACTTCTTACGGTTTTGTGCTCAGAAGATGTGTTATCAGACAGCGCCAGGATGTCTAACAACCGAGGGATGTCTCCCATTACATCTTCTGCGTCTCACACATTTGTCTTCTTCACGGATGGCAAAGGTGTGTTTCGTTTAGATCGCCCATTCCCGTGTGAGAATGCCAACATGAGCACAAATATTCACCCTTAGACAAGATCGACAACTATTACTCAGTCTAAACTTAAACCTTTCTAGCCTTACGGTAACATATTCCACCCCTAAATTTTTTGTGGTCCCCACAAACCTACTCTGCTCCCTTATCAGTTCTAAGTTTATGTCTTTTTGCTTGTCGTGATCTGGGAGAATTGTCCGCTCGTACAGCGTCGCTACTTATTTGAGAGTTCAGCGATTTAGTGCCTGCAGTTGTCGGCCTTGGCGGGGGATGGCTTCCAACGTGTTTTCCATTTGTTTTCCGTCGATGTTGGCGTGCATTCCCTCCAATCTGGTTTAGATTGGTGTCCTCTCCGGAGCGTCGGCGTGTATTCCCTCCTATCTGTTTAAGATGAGTTTCCTCTTCTGAACGTTGACCGCTTTTCTTGGCGCCCTTAGGGTAACAGTTGTCACGGCCATCTCTTGGCCTGCACCCTGAAGGCAACCTAGATGTGTCGGTACGTTTAGAGAGGGCGCTCTTTGGGGGACAAACCCATATCAAATGCTCTGGGGACACTGAAAACATCGCTTCGGAAGCGGGCCCTGAGGACACTTGGCTGCCATGTGGTCTGAAAAGTCTCCACAATTGTAGCATCTTATTTTTCCTGGCTTCCTCTGTGCCATGGGTTGCCTCCTGCTACCCTTACATTCCTGGCCGTCAATGCCGCATACAAAGACCGCTTCAATGCCCTGAACAGATGGTTTTCTATCAAATTCTACTCGCTCATTTCTCGCCAGACTACGGAATCCCTTTCTGAAATTGTTAGTCTGATGTACAAATACATCAACACCTCCATCATCCGGTGTAATAAATCCCCATCCTTTGTCGACATTATACCACTTAAATAATCCTTGTCGCCTTTTTGGTGCATCTGTGTTTTTACTTACCTCTAAATCACTGCGTTCACTATCAACTGCCTGACTCTCACCTACAGGAAGGTCTAGTTTTGGTTCCAGTTGATCCAAACCTTGGTTCTGCTCTAGGTTTTCACGCGGTTGGCACTATTTTCTTCTTCTTCGCGTCTCCTTTTGTGCTGGCGCCACACTCTGTGATAGCTGTGCCAGCTGGGACGTTAGGCGACCTACTTCTGCTTCGAGTTCGTCCTTTTCAGTGTGAGCTTCTACACTGGCTACCTGCACTGGTGCATTATGCTCTTTGCCTTCCCAGAAAAGGGCATAGTCCCTAACTTCCCTAAATGAGACACCAGGATTCTTTAGCACATGTTCCTTCACGAATGCCCTGCTCAGATCATTACTAAGCTGGGCAATAAAATGATCCCTGAGCATGGATTGGTCCGCGGGAGCCAAGCCTTTCTTCATGCGCGTTGCATTCAATCTCAGAAATAATTCATGCACCATGTGAGAGAATTCCATTACTGATAATCTAGGCCCCTGACTCATGGCAAAGAAATCCCTGGTCATCTCATTGACAAGTCGTTGCTCGCTGTAGGCTTCTTCAACAATTTCGAGCAACTTCTCAGGGCTGGCATTGGCTCCGCCACGTATCCGTAATTCCCTAGAGACCCCTGATGTAACGTTATTCCACACAATGTCTAACTTATCTTCTACAGTTAAGGGCCCTACCTTCCATGCAGGATATCAGATCTTAGTAAAGATTATCTTCCTCATCGACACAACTCAAGGTCCGCCCACTAATGGTAACATTCCCACGATATATGTTGTCCGATTGACACTTCTTACGGTTTTGTGCTCAGAAGATGTGTTATCAGACAGCGCCAGAATGTCTAACAACCGAGGGCTGTCTCCCATTACATCTTCTGCGTCTCACACGTTTGTCTTCTTCACGGATGGCAAAGGTGTGTTTCGTTTAGATCGCCCATTCCCGTGTGAGAATGCCAACATGAGCACAAATATACACCGTAGACAAGATCGACAACTATTACTCAGTCTAAAATTACACCTTTCTGGCCACACGGTCACATATGTATATATATATTATTAAAGATTTTCGATCATACATGCGTTCTCTTTTCTATAAGAGTTGAATCAACTATGAATTTGTAAAAATAGCATATAACAAATTTAAATGATCAATTAGTCTTTAATAAATTTAAATAAATACGGATGAAAGTGCATTTAGAGGTTTTTTTTTTTTTTTAATTTGTCTTCACGAAGACTTAATTGAGGACTGATGGTTATAATTGTCAGTTGCTTGTGACTGTTACAAATAACATAACTTGCTAAGTACGGCAATGGGTCGTTGTCAGGTCGTTTGTGATCAGGACTCTTCTCTAGAGGCGTCTAGATGAACTTCACTCCTAATGTCAATGGGGGTGGCTTCACAACGTGCATTGTAAGTAGTTGGTGGCGAACCCAGTTTCTTGAATCACAAGATAGTGGCGAAGATTCTTCCTTCAGATTGGTCTGGTCTAAGAACCGCCTTGTAGCTTCGAACCGCCCACTTTAGGAAAAATAAAAGAGCTAAGTATATTTGTGGGCTGAAGATTAACAGGCGCCTTTTCTCGCTGTCCACCCAAAAATGTTAGCTTCTCTGAATAATTATTCTCCCTGAGTATACACAGGATAACTCAGGAAATATGATTAGAAATCACGGTTTTTCTTCTGGTCACTTAAATGAGGAAAATGTGTCTGGACAGCGCGAGTGCTATTGCTTGCCTGAACTAACATTATAAAAGTTCACATATCTCACAAAATGATACTATATACTTTAGGCACATGTGATGTAATCATCACTTCTCACTGCTCAATTTAGAGTCTGGGGTCGCTTCTGCTTTCGCTTTCCTCGGCGAACTAGCATAAAACAAACACCAGTGCTTGCTGTAGTGGTTTATGAAAATACTATTTTATACGTTGAGGTTGCAAACCTCCTATGTCTTGCATAACCACTTAACAAGTACAGACATGTCACAATTCACATGGTAAAATAAATGTTTACAACTTACCTCAAATTACTCGGGAACACAATTCCTGGCACAGTAGAATGAACACAGCAACTTTGTTTAGATGCTTCGAACACTTGGTCTTGGAAATTTTAGTATTCCTCTTATGACGGGTGCTCTGATTCATTAAGTTTCCAGTCTTGGTATTTTAAAATGCGGGTTCTCTTTTAAATTATAAAGACGCCCAAATACTTTGATCTGTCACTTTTAAGTCTGGAATACTAGTCCGATGTATCTCTGGCTCCTGGGAGTTGCTAATTTGACGTTGCGATGCAGTCTGATCTGTGTCTCCGAATTTGCTAGATTATATTTCCATTTCTCAGTTGAAGTCCCAGATTGGTACAAACTTGCCAATGAAAGCCAAAGTCTATTCCGGCTCTCAAATTAAACCAATGGTAAGCTCTTTAGAACTTTGTGGGTTGGGGTATTAAATCATTATCATCCCCCACGTGTTTTAAAATATCAATTTTAAAATTTAAACTCGTGACCTCTTTCAAATATGGCAGTAATACTTCCGATTGTATTTGTACAAACTCATTAACACATCGGTGAACTTATTTCCTGGCTAATATTTTTCCCACCATGATCTCCCCAGACGGGGTATCTGTATTATTGTTACAGAGATGGTCCAGTGGAAGTGATTACATATTATAACCTGTGTTGGTTTACACCTCCCAGACGGCTTTCTTAGACAGCCAATCTGGCTTGCTTTCCATTGATCTTGCGCGACCACCTTGTGTCAATAAAGATCGTCTCTATCAAAGGTGGCTACACCACTTTAAGTGATAAAAGTATTATCCGCTGACCTGTCTAATTAGCCTTGTAATTCTACGATGCACCTGGTAAACGTAAACAAGTCTAGAGAGTGGTCAGAACACAAATGTAGGTGCATAAAATATGCCAAATAATAGGACGATGAGGAAGGGAAATGAATAAATACGTTAATAATGCAGGAGAGAACGAAATTGATGAAAAGGGCACAACTGATATATATATATAACATTCGATTATTCTCAGTTTTAATTTGTGAGTTAATTGTTACACCTCACGGTAGAAGAGGAACGACTAAGTAAGTAAGAGTTAATTGTTTAGATGTTAGTATTTTTCTCATGATGATTAATGCAGCTTCGATCATTCCTATTTTCCTCTGCATATCGTTCACAAACGCATATTTTTTGTGAAAGAAATGACAAATTATTGGTTAACGTTGTTCAATGCAACAGAATGTATGGACAATTTCTATTCTGCTTGCGAGCACAATAAGGTTAAAAAAAAAAGTAAAAGGTAAAGGATCCCGTTCCACGCCCATTGAGGCATATTGGCAATATGGTGTTAGGCCCATATTTTCTTGATCATCGTCACACTAGGGGTGATGTGGTCAGCATCACGCCGGCCGCCTTAACCTTCCCAGAGTTGCTCTGGTACCCAATTCATGAGGCTGGGTGGACCCCGGAGCCGCTGGCGGTCTAAAAAATCCCACCTCAACTGGAGATCGAACCATGGACCACCGAGCTAGGAAGCCAGTGTACTAACCACTGCGCCACCCCGTCAATAAAACAAGAATAATAGTGGTTCTTAAAACATCCCCCAGTCAATTTCGTTCTGACTTATCATAAATGGCTCATCACACTTTAAGTCAGAGGTCTCGCCACACACGTCACTAACAGACAATGAGCCGCGGGCGTTTTTCTGAAAAGGTGGTTGTGCACTATCATACTCGCTTTATCCGGATTCTAAATCGCATATCAAGAAAAATGAGGAGATCTGCAGTAAAAGACGTGAAATACGATGGATAAGTATGAACCAACAAAAATCGAACGCGGTGATTCCGTATTACGAGGACAAAAGACAAAGCAAATAGCTAACGTTGCGGCCGCAAGGCCTTCGTCGGGGAAAGGAAAGCAAGTGAGGGTTAAGTAGGACACATAAGAATCTAAATAAAAATAAAAATAAAAACTGGGTACTTCCCTAAAGGTGGCTAATATCTAACACTCCGGTCGAAAGGAAATGGAACCACTTGATATGACCGCATATTCGAAAAAATGTCAGCAATTACCCACAAGACCCCATCCTAAAGCTAGACAGAAAACAGCAAACCACCATTTTTAGGCTCCGCACAGGACACTGCGGACTACAAGTCCACCTCAACAAAATGAAAGCTGCCCCAACTGACCAGTGCACATGCCAAAATGGCCCTCAGACTACGGAACACATTCTGCAAACGTGCCCTCTCTTTGGTGACTTGAGAGCTCAAACCTGGCCCCAGGAGACAAAAGTGGAAGAGAAACTGTGGGGCACCCGCGTGGACCTCCTGCAGACGACTGGATTCATGGGGGCAACTCATCTCCTTGTTTAAACTGCCGAGCATAGGAAACTGATCGCAGAAGAAGAAAAAAAATGTTTCTTCCTGTGGTACGTGTATTTGTATGTGTGTTTGTGTTTTTTTATTTAGTTGTAACATGCATCATCGGCCACATATTTAACCTCATACCAGCAGCCTTGTACGACATGCCCGTGGGGGTGCGGTAGTCCTATTCTTTCTGTCTCTCTTCAGAGATCCCCCCCATCCCCCCAGTAACTACACGGGAGACGGTAACCTCATCATTTACAACAAATTGCCACATAAACCACCACTACAAGAGCATGCGACAGCTTGGTGCAGGATTCCTGCAAGGGGGACCAGCTGCAGTGGTGACTCTATAGTCTGGAAGGAGCACAAAGAAAAAGATTGACTGAACATGACACGCTTTTTGTCAATTTGATGTTACATTTTTTGACTGCAAGCTATAAACTCCTTGAAAAATTATGTTTGGGTTTTTAGTGCATTAAAAGCCTGTGTTTAAAATATTTTTTAATATTTATTATTATCATTCTTTTTTTCTGTTTCTAGTTCTCTTCTCCGTGGGCTTGTCCGTTTCCTTCTACTTATCTTTTCCTATCACTCTATTTATTATACTGTAACTAGTTCAGACAGCGTCTGATTAGCTCAGCGGTTAGAGCACTTTCCTCTAGTGGCAAAGTTACGGGGTTATGGGATAAAAACCTGGTAAGTCATGGGTTCTCTCTACTTATCTTCTCCTGTCACGCAATTTATCATACTGTAACTCAGGGGTCCTCAACCCTTTTTTGCAACGCGGGCACATTTTAGATATATAAAGAAGGTTGCGGGAACCAACAACATGTCGCGACTTACTTATTAAATAATCACGTTTACAACGAAATATACAGAATACTTAAATAATGCTGAGTAACCACATATAATTAAATAAGAATTATTTTGGATTTAAAAAGAAATTGATCTTCAAATCATTAGGCACTGCATGTCACTGGCCAAGTTTTATAGTTAGGGGTGTATGTTCCAGCACGCAAACAATCATTCAGATGAGCATCAGTGAGCCGGGATCTGTATTCAAAATTGACAAATTTTGTTTGTTAAAAATAATGATTCGCGAAGATATAATGCCTAATTATAAGTGTATCTCATATTCTACACTTTTTAATAATGGGTATTTTTAAAAAAAATAATGCTTGGATTGTTGGGGTAGCAGCTCTTGAATATAACAAGTTTTTGTGTCGGCAAATTTTTTATAACCTTCCTATGACCACTAACCGCCAAAACTTGAGAAGTTTAGTAGAGGATAAAGCTATTATTTCTCATCAGACTAACAAATTGTATGTTTTTTCTTTCATCCTCAAATCTTCCGCGGGCACACAAATAAGCCTTGGTGGGCACACAGGTAAGCTTTGGCGGGCACCATGGTGCCTACGGGCACCGCGTTGAGTACCTCAGCTGTAACTAGTTCAAACAGCGTCTGATGAGCTCAGCGGTTAGAGCACATTCCTCTGGCGGCAAAGTTACGGGGTTAAGGGATCAAAACCAAGTAAAGTCATGCTCAACCCAGCAGTAACTGGTTACCTGACTGCTCTTGAGTTTCCAGCGTTCACTGAACAGTGAAGAGGTAAGGGCAGCGTTGTCGCAGCTGGCAAATTCGTTTCAAGACTAGTCCTTTTCAGGGCTCCTTCATTCTAGCTGATTGAAGCTAGTTGTCCTTTTCAGGACCTAGTTTTTATCAACAATGAGTAGTCGTTTTGTAAAGGTAAAAGTAGTCCCATAACAGACAATGCCGTAGGGGAGTGGAAGTGTTAAAGACTTCACCATACTAGGTCCAGTATCGGGAGGTGGGGTGGCCATGTCCCTTCCTCGCTGCCTTTTCCTTCCCTGACTCCGGTCGTGTACCCATTTGCAGCTGGGCAGATTGCAGCGTGTCGGTACCGTGATTTGAACCTAGCACCTTTGCCGCGAGAGAGCAGCGCTTTAACCAATTGCTTATGAAAACTTTGCCATGTTGTCAATCCATCTACGTAGCATTTTAGCGTTCTGTCATCCTGTGTCTCTTCTTCTTCTTCTATGAGCCTTAGCCGCCGACTGTCAAAGCAGTCAGTTGCCATCACGCCTGGTGGCGTCTTGTAGGGCAGCAACTAACTGCTTCCACTTTGTTCGGTCGGCGGCCATCCTTCGTACAGTTCCCCAGCTCTGGTTCATTCTTTGCATCTCGGCCTCCACAGTTCTCCGCCAAGTTGTTTTTTTTGTCGGCCTATCTTTCGCTTTCCTTCGGGGGTCCATAGCATAGCTGTTCTTGTGATGGCATCGGGGTCTCTTCTGAGGACGTGGCCAACCAAACTCCAGCGTTATTGCATTACACCAAACAGAAAATGTTAAGGTTTATGTATGAACTTTGACTTATAGACTTCTACGTAGAACAGGGGAAGTAATAGAAGGTATGAAGAGAAAATTGTGGTTTTTTAGGAATGGTACATTTGAGCTAATGTTTTGTTTCATACTGCTCATATTTTAAAATTTATTAATCCTTATTCAGCTTCCTTTAAAAGTATTTATAACGTAACCATACTGTTAAAAGCTACTTGGAAAGAACTGACCTTTAAACTTTTAAAACTTTATGAAAACTCAAAACAACAGAAAATTCCTTGTATCAAACACTGGAAAACTACATTGTTTTTCAAGAGTTAATCCATCTCACTCTTATAATTTCTTCCAATTTCCTCCTTCGTACAACATGTGGTTGCCTTCTCTTTCACTTTTTAATAGGAGTCGGAGTGGCGAAGAGGTATGGCATCCGCCTCAAATTCTAGAGGCACCGGGTTTGATTCCCAGTACATGGAATATAATTTATGGAATTTTTTATTTGCCCTGGGCGCCAACAACTCTAGTTACGCCCCTGCAGGTAACCCAGTTACAGCTGGGTAGACTGGAATATGACATTACCAGGTTTCGATCCCAGAGCCCGGTAACTTTGCCGTCCAAAACCCAGCGCTTTAACCGCGTGGCCAAACCGACGCTCACAGTTATAGGGTACGTAGTGGTTAATAATCGGGCTCCATTTTTATAAGATAGCCAAACCATTTTATTTATTGATTTATTTTTTGTCTCTATATATATTTAATACAGGATACAGTACTTACAAGTTTTCATCATTTCTCCTTGTGTCTATCCTGGTAACACTAATGGTTCTATATAAGCATTTAATCTCGCACAATGTAATGTCGCTCTACTGTTCTCTGGTCAAGGACCATATTTTACGCTAATAGCAAAGATTTGTTAATAGTATACTATGTTGCCATTGTCGTTTAGTTTCCATACTGTTATTTGGATGTTTGAGTAGCAAGAACAGTTGGTAAGTCACTAACTGCCCTTTTGATACCGTATTCTAATTTCAGTGTCAAGTCGTTCATTTAAAGGTCTTACTAAACATCTTGAATGTGCCCATTAGTATTTTTACACGCTTTTCTTTAACTTCACTTGTATATCACTTTCATGTCACTTTCAAATCTCGCAATCGATTTTGCAATCCCTTCCAGATGAGCAATAGCTCTGAAACGTGGCATAGTTGTGTATTCCCGAGGACAATACAATAATCAGTTAATTATTAATAATTTAATATTGTAATTATGACATTATGAGTAATTAAAGTTTTTCGTACAGAAATGAATACAAATCAGGGGTCATTATCAAGTTGATTAAAAATTCAAGAGTACGTGGTGTGCTTTATTTGTTCTATGCGTAAAACAGGGCAGTACTCAAACAAGTGTCTAGCTAAATCAAGGGAAACAATCCAAATTATAAAATTATGAATCAAGGGACAGTCGAGTTTGATCTCTGATGGCCTTCAAATTGAAGAAATTGATTGCACCACATTAACAGGCACAAAGCCATGTAATATTGACGCTCTAAAAGAAATGGGTCGCTTAAGAAATTTTAGACCAGATTTACAATACGTAACAATATTGTTTATGTTTTAGTATGTCATAATTTTTCTAACACTAAAAAATATGAGAATAAAAAATAAAATAAAAATATTTTAAACACAAGCATTAAAAACGTTAAAAGCCCATACATTAAAAACCCAAAAATAATGTTTCCAGGAGTTTATAGCTTGCACTAAAAAAATGTAACATCAAATTGACAAAAAGCGTGAGGCGCTTAAGCGCTTCTCATATTTTTTATCCATAAGTGTCTACTGAAGTATAAAGCAGAAGTTAATTTCGTGCAGAATCAGCTCCCCACGCTTTTTGTCAATAAAATGTTACATTTATTTATTGCAAGCTATAAACTCCTTAAAGAATTATTGTTGGGTTTTTAGTGCATTAAAAGCATGTGTTTAAAAAAATTTTTAAATTTTTAATTTCAACTTGACTTAACCATTAATATATTTACATTTTGGATATTAGTCATGATATTAGGAAGGTGTTGTCAAAGTCAATGAAAATCTTACTTTTCTTGACATATTTTTTTACGGGAATTACTTTTGTATTCAGTATTCGTGATATTAATAATTTTCTAGGTATGGAATGTCCCTTCGCCTGTTACATCCATGTATGTGTACGTCCACAAACATTCCCACAGCTTTTCTGGAAAAGGAAACAGGGCGCTTTGCACTGTGGTTTGAGAGAAAGCTATCTTGAACACCCATAATTAATCCATAGACAGAGGACTGAATTTTAAAACAATAAAAAAGATGTAACAAATGACGGGAAAGCACAACGATGTGAGTTTTCTTCAACATATCTATTTATCCTGTTATCAATTTCTTCTTCTATTTTGACGCTTGACTTGATGGTTACTGTGACGGTATTGCCTCCCCTGCTTTGCAGTAGTGGTCCAACAGTGGTCAAAACTCAAGAGTATCTAATCTGGGCTTCAAAAGTATCTACCTTCGCACAACATTACTCTTGGCAGAGATGTAGATATAAGGGTAATGGCACTTCTATTACAAAGGGAGTCTTCACAAGATATTCAGAGAAGCGAAAACAATGCTGCTTTGGCTGAGCACGTTAATTCTAAAATCTGCCGACAACTTTTGAGAAGGAATTAAGCACTTATTAATTTCAGCTCGTTCGAGCCCCCACCCCTAATTTACTCACTGGAATTCTTATTATTCTGGTATAGCTCTATTTATAGTGTGTGTAGTAAATTGACTGAGACAAACATGCAGTAACTTTAAAATGATTAAATCGAAGTTAAATTTGTAACATTACAAATAACAAAATTTAATATTCACTTTAGGTTTTAACAGTTTAAAAATAAATTGAATAGTTAAGAAGAAAAGTTTCATCATTGATTTATAGTTGAGACGATGGAAAAAATTCACTTTGGCAGCGTAAATTTTTCACTTAGCTGCCAATAGTTGTTTCTGCTCCCGCTGATGGATTCTGTGTACACTGCTCTCGCTCGTCACCTGGTCAAGGTTATGGGCGTCGCACGTTCCAAGAACGTCAAGGAGTAACGGCCAAGCTGGTTCTGCGTCTTGTCTATAAGTGCTTTCTGCTGGTACCACCAATAACTGTGATAATAGAATAGAGACAAACGCTATTCTGAGTATGGCGTTTTCTGACACATAGTTATGTGCCCCCCACCCCCTCTATTATACCATTCCATTTACCTCAGAATTTACCCTCGATGAGAATTAAATTTAATCCCTCGGGATAAAACTTTCTTTACATTTAAATAAAATAGCTTTACATTACATTACATTTAAATGAAAAGGTTAATAATACAGATAGAGTCTGTTTACATTTACATCTCCACTGATTAAAAAGTGTTCACAATATAAATTAAATATGTTTTCATTTATGTTTACACTGATTTGAAAAGTTTGAAACTTTCATTAATTTTAAAATGAATATTTTCACATAGACATTTACACTGGTTTACAGCTTGAAAACTTACATCAGTTTTAAAGTGAATATTTTTATATGGTCATTTACACTGTTTGAAATTGTAAGTATTATAATTAAAATGTACATCATTTCTTTCATCTTTTCCTCCCTGCTCCGTATGGAACCTGGGATTACCTTTTGCTTTTAGTTCTCTTTAAGAAACTAGCAGTAAAGCAATCACCAGCCCGTGCAGTGGTGGTTCATGAATCATCATTCTATACGCTGAGGTTGCCAGCCCCAAAAGACTTGGACATCTACGAGCGATTTCCACATATTAAAATTCACATGGCAATATACATATATATGTTAGTTCACATGTTGGTAATGAGAAATATAGAATGTAAAATGACAACTTACGCCAATCCTGGCTCACATATTTTTTGCTCAAATGAATAAAAGAGTTAAATCGGCCTCTTACACGCTTCTATGGTGTCGATAATTTAATAATTTTCCTCTCTGACTTTGTGTGTTTCAGTTTCCTCAGTCCCGGTTTCCTTATTTAATATGAAAGAGATTTCCTGGGCTATGTAAGTCCGTCTAAAATTCTCCAATAAAAGGTGTCCGGTACGTTAAGAAGGAATTCTGAATTCTAGGCTTCACTCTAGCAAGGTCTGGTATCTTGGCAAGCGGATCTTCACAGTGGGATAACACTGAAACGTGTCAGGTTATATTCCTGGTCTCCCACGCATCTGTTTGTAATGGAGTTAAAAAAACGCTCCAATCATTTTCAAACAGGCAGGTTCGGTTGTGGTACTTTCAAAATATTCCACGTGAAATAAGGTGCGTAAAGCAAAAGGTCACGTATTACCTTATATGGTAATAAGATATACGATGCCTTGCGTACAGACTAGCGAACATGTCGTTAACCTCATATGACAACGTGTTCCAAAAGTAATAATTCATTACTTTATCAGAAAGTAATCTCTATCTGTGTCTGTCCATCAGTTGTCTCCCCGTATTCCCAGCTTTGATGATGTGCGCACCCGTCTTATCGATGATTAGGCAGATAGCGCTGGTCGATGTATGTGTTAATCCGTGATGGCCAAGCTTGGTACAAGGGAATTTTACCAACTTGCCTCTCGTAATATTATCTCTACCTTTCCTTGCAAATGAGAGGAGTTTATCATCCTAAAGGAGTATCAGATAACAGACAAGACACAATATACTGAAAGTAGTGAAAGAATACTTGAAAATATAAACTATCTGCTACATAGTATAGAAAGAAAGAAAGTGCGACAATTGAAAGCACGCAATAAAATCAGTATCACAAATGCACCGATTACTGCCGGAGTAAAACAGAGATCGAAAGGGGTCGCCCCATTCTGTCACAGTTACTGAAGGCCCCAATCATACCATTGATTTCTCAGTTGAGTTTCTTTATCAGCAGGGGCCATCTAGAATGCTTCCGCACTTACTGCAGCTTACATTTTTTAAAATTCAACCCGTATGCGGATAAAGGTCTCTGAATGGCACTAGATTAGTTTATTATGTCCGTCAAAACAACTTCATTGATGCCGAAATCATCACAGGCAGTAATTAAGGCGGACGAGTTTTCTTTCCACTCATCAATTTAGATCCTAGCGAAACAAACTTTCCTTTCATCCTGAGATATCGGGAGTTAAGTGTAATTTTGGTTTTTGCCATGACAATGACCAATGCAAGGGGACAATCATTTATCATGTAGATGTATATGTTAAACTCTTTCTTTGTATGTAGTTGTTAACTCATACTGGCTACTAGTTGTTGAATCATGCTTTATTTGCTAAATGATGTGAATGTCCACCAGTGGATAAATGTAGATGTTGGGACTGGTGTAGTAAAGTGTAACGATTGTCAACTCATCAAACCCAGCACAGTTTTGGTCATACAGGTCATCTTGTCCTGGAACGTGATGAGGCTCCGACAAGAATGTGAGTGTAAACAATGAGTGTGTATCTGAATGTCAGTACGCGAATGGTAGAATGATTCGATAGAGTTGACAGGTTGGTAGTACATCACTCATACTCACACTGTTCGAATTCAAGAAGTACTGGAACTACGGTGGTCTTTTTATAACATTTAATGGGACGCACACTTGGACAGTACGTGTATGGTTACAGGAACAAATGTCGACATAGACAGCATAATGTTGATCACAGGAATATCATCTTAAGTTAGCATTCATGCTTGGCAAATATCATAATGGAGCATTCGTAAATAAGCATTCAGCGTTCCATCATGTAAATCATCTGGCTTTACTGACTGGGCACGTCAGACCATAACCAATACATAGGAAGGCTCCTAGACCTAACCTCGTCTAGCGAATATTCCTTCACGTAAAGTTCAATATATATATATTTCATAATATAGGAATCCCAGACATGGGTTCTCACATGTAGCAGTGATCTCTTGGTTCATCGAGCGATAGTACAGGCATCCCTTTTTCTCACTCGATAAATACAAAGTATATGAATTTCAACATGGCTGTTCTCTCTCTCGTGAGCTTCACTCACTATAGAATATAGACCAAAATTAGTCATTCATTAAATGTCCTCATTTCTTCATAGGTTTTCTCAAAGAGGTAATTGAATAATATCATACAATCCAGTGCTGATACATAGGAATGTCTTCTTCCTTTGAATGGATATTCTTTTTAAAAGTACCACTGTGCATCTGCTTATCAACAACGATGGCGAAGCCCAAGTTCATAATAAATTGTGGTTTTACCTTTTTATGCGAAATATAACTTTGCCATTCCTTGGCAAAAGAGAATAAACACTGGGTAAAGTACATACAACATGTCTAAATGATTATCACTTTTCCCCATCCATATATAGATCACTATTTCGGCAAAAAGCCTGCTACAACAAAACTCGGCATCCTCACAGGATGACAGCCATGGATCACACCCTTTGCTAGCGATACTTCCGCTGCATAGCCTTTGACCTTTTCTAGCGACAACCAAATTAGTTCGACTTAGAAATGCAAAGATATCCATATATAAGACAGACTCGTCCTACTCATACAAACACTACGTATAAATTCAGGCCATAGATATACTGAAGCAAGAACAATCTATTCCTACCCAGCCACAGAATAAATCGCAGTAGGCCTAGAGTCGTCTGCGGAGTCCGATCGAAGATGACAGAACTATTTTCAAGGGAAGCAACCCAAAAATGACTTCTCCTTAAGCACTTAAAAAGGAAATACTTTGCTTACAAAATATTTGCGAACATAATAAGAATATAAATGTATTATATTGCAAGATAGTAAAAATTGCCCTTTACAGTCCCGGGAAAAAAAAAATAAAATTTTTTTTTTTTTAAATACATCTAGGAGCACCGTAGAATAGGCTCACAACGCAAGAATACTGCGCAGATGAAAATATCAGGAATAACTATAATTCCTAATATGACTGGTGAGAATATATATCTCAAAATCTGAGAGAAATTGTTTCCCTACGAATAAATGTTTCCAGGAAGGTGTGATGTACGTATAATACAATTCTGGTAATTATACAATGCATACCAAAAATTCACACTACAATCTTAAATTTATGATTTATGAAGAAACAATCATCAAAAAAAAAACAGCGGTGCATAAACATCAATAAACCGCTAAGTAGAGATACCATCATTCTATTATTAAATTACAAATGTGTATCTTAGTAAAGAAACCAAAAAATAACTGTTGTAAAGTTATACATATTAAAAAAACCCATATTTAACAGTTAAGTGGCATCATGTGGGCATCTGGACAGAATGTCCGCCATCACATTTTCTGAACCACGGATAGCTCGTACCGAAAAAATGAAAAGGTTGAAGAGCGATTGCGTATCGAGTTGATCTCGAGCTCTTCAAGTTTTTACTTTGGATAGCCGTAAGAGCTTTTTGGTCAGTTTCCACTACGAAATGCGCGCCCAGAAGGAATCTTTGGAGTTTGAGAATTGACCAAACCATTGCCAATAATTCACGGTCTAAAACCGAGTAATTCCTTTCTGCAGCATTAAGTTTTCTGGATATGTACATTACAGGATGCAGAGTTCCAGAGTACTCTTGCATTAGTGCCGCTCCAATCCCAGTGGATGAAGCGTCACTACGAAGAACAAATGTCTTATCTGTTGTAGGTAACACTAAAATAGGTGGTGATGAAAACATAGTTTTGATCTTCTCTAGTGAAGATTGGCATTCATGAGACCAGTGAACCATGTTAGGCGACCCTTTCTTTAATAGTGTAGAGAGAGGTGCCATGATAGAGGACAGATTCGGAATGAAACGTCCATAAAAATGTATGAGACCTAAAAGACTTCGCACTTGCTTTTTAGTCCTAGGGATAGAGATGTTAAGTATCTTAGTGATATTATGGTCTTCTGTCTTCAAGAAACCGTGACCTACTCGATGGCCTAAGAAAGCAATTTCGCTAAAGCCAATACAAGCTTTAGATGGTTTTGCTGTCAGGTTATACTCACGCAGAGTTGATAATAATTCAACTAATCCTGAATAGTGATCTTCCCAAGTATCGCTGAAAAGACAGATGTCGTCTAGATAAGCAATGACATCTGACCGATACGATAGGATTCGACGCATCATGCGTACAAATGTAGCTGGTGCGTTCATAAGGCCGAAAGGCATAAAATTCCATTGGAAAAGGCCTCTGGGAGTAGAGAAAGCGGTAAGAGGTTTGGCGCGTTCGGATAATGGAACTTGCCAATATCCTTTAGACAAATCAAGTTTAGTGAAAAAATGCGATTTAGAAAGACGAGTAAGTAACTCTTCTAGTAAAGGCATAGGTTCAGCATCGAACTTCGTAACTTGATTCAATTTGCGATAGTCAACGCAAAGACGTATGTTATTGTCTTTTTTTCGAACAATAACCATCGGCGAAGAATATGCAGAAGTGGATGGTTCGATTATTTGTAAATCTATCATTTCATCCAACTCCTTTTCAACCTGTGTTTGGAAATGTATAGGGATAGGATAAGGCCTAACCCTAATTGGAGTATGTTCAGTTAGAACAATGTCATGCTCAATGACATGAGTTTGTCCAGGGATGTCAGTGAGGACATCCTGAAATGTTTGTAACATAGACGAAACTTGTCGCCGTTCTCCTAGAGACAAATCAGGAGAAACAGTAACGTCTTTCCATGATTCACTAGAATGAAGTGGGATCATTGGAAGCGGGAGATTAACATCCGAAAAACTTGTTTCCTCATCCTGTATTACAGACAGTGATGAGTAATGACCATGTTTGACATGAGAATCGTCCGTTGCCTGGAAAATAGGCTGTAAATAGTCAGGACGTTCATGGAACTCCGTAAGCATATTGATGTGGAAGGTTTTATGCTTCCCGTTAATATCGACGATGTAGTCAACATCTGAAATTTTCGATATTATATCGTACGGACCTTTCCAACTAATAAGGAGTCTATTTTCACGACAAGGTAGCAAAACAAATGCTTTGTCACCAGGACAAAGTTGTCGTAAAGTTCTCTTCTTATTAGCAAATTGTCTTGCCTTCTGCTTAGCAAACTCAGAAGAGGACGTTGCCAATTTGCACGCTTCGATAATCTTTTGTCTCAGCGCGATGACATACTCGTAAGAAGATTTTGTGTCATCGTCAATATTGTCAGCTGTTATAAGATCATGCAGCAAAGACATTGGGCCGCGCGGTCGCGCGCCAAAGACAAGTTCAAAGGGCGAAAACCCTGTATGTTCATTGGGGACCTCTCTGTACGCGAAGAGGGCCGCGGGTAAAAACCCTATCCCAATCCTGAGGATGATCCTCAGTTATCTTCCCTAATAAGTTCTTAAGTGTTCTATTTAGTCGCTCGACCATCCCATTGGACATAGGATGATAGATGCTACTCAAAGATCTCTCTATCTGTAGAGTAGACATTACTTGAGACATGGTATCCGATATCAGTTGGGTGCCATGATCTGATAATATTTCTCCGGGGAATCCCAGCCGAGAAAATATAAGCCAAAGAGCATCTGCAATGTCAGCGGTAGTAATGCTCTTTAGAGGGATAGCCTCTGGCCAACGTGTGCACATGTCTACACACGTTAAGATAAACTGATGTCCTCTAGCAGATTTGATCTTGAATGGACCAATGATGTCTATCGCCATTTTCTGGAATGGACGAATAGGAATATCTGCAGCCTGAATAGGCGCAGCATGACGAGGACCTTTGGATTTGACTTCTTGACATACTTTACAGGATCGACAATAGATCCGTATGTCCTTGTTCACAAAAGGCCAAAAGAAAGCCGCAAGAACTCTTGACTTTGTACGGGAAAAACCCATGTGACCAGCACACTGAGAGTCGTGTGCATGTTGTAAGATCTTAACTCTCAAATTCTTGGGTACAAGAATCTGAGAATGACTTGACTTAGTGGAGTCTTGCACCATACGTACAAGTACGCCATTCTTCATTGTAATCCAAGATTTACAATTTGAATCTTTATTCGGATCACCTTTTGTTACAAGAGTGAAGAATTTCTTAAGAGTCGGATCTTCTTCTTGTTGTTTTATAAACGAGTCACGAGAAATTACCAAGGGATCATCTTGGTTATGCACTTCATTATCTTCAACAGATGAAGTTTCAGGCATATTGAGAGCTTGAGCTCTAGTGACTACTGCATTAGCAGATTGCATATTTTGATTTTCCCAAACGGAAATTTGCTCCGGCGTGCATTCTTGGACTCCGTGAATGCGACCGATGATAAGATCAGCGATCGGATCCGGCAAAAGACATGCGTGTACATCTCCTGTGAAGAAAGGAGTAGCAATCCTAATGATAGCGGTAGAGTATTTCTCTATGGTGCCGCCAAATGTTACGCATTTGACTACTTTGCCTGTAGAATGAGAAGGATCTATGAGTGACTGCCTAACCCCAATAGTTGTGCATCCAGAATCAAAAAGTACTGAGACTGGATTGTCATTTACTAAACCTTTGTGTAAGACAAGAGAACCTCTCCCATCATGCGCGATTGACGCAGGAAGAGCGGGAAGAGGATGGCCACAGCTTAAAGTAGACACTGTGGTTGGCTCAAATAATGTTTTGCATTGGGGGCACTGAGATGCTCTCCCAAAATCAAAAGCGGCACATGCCATATTATTAGAGTCATCATTATCTTTATTTTGTTTATAGGCTTCGTGGGACTCTTGCTGTGCAGAGTTCGCCTGGTAATGAGCTTTATGTTTTTTGAATTGTGCTCTACCTCTGTTATTATTGCCTCTGTACTTATCATTGTTTCCACTATTATAACCTCTACTCGGGTTTGAATCATAGCTCCTTTGGTTACTATCATCATATTCATTATAATGAGTATCTCGGTAATTATGATCCTGTTGTCTCCATGAAGGAAAACTTGGATAGTTTCTAGAATGACTTCCTTTGCGAAAGTTCCTGTAATTATGACCACCCCTGAATCGAGGGCTGTCAGCTCTTCTCCAGGTATTCGAAGAAGAACCCTGAAATGATTGGTTACCTTGGTTCTGATAACTGTAATAGTTACCTTTTTTATTAAACCTATTTTGAGGTCCTTGGAATTTGTGAGAGTGATTAGGGTTGTATGGTGTTGCAGAAGCAACTGGCATACCTTCTTTAACCTTACTGTTGCTAATGGCTACGTCCGGATGTGCAGTGACGTATTGGGTACAATACTGTTCCATTTCTTTTAGAGACTTAGGTTTACGCTCATGTAAGAATTCGAGGAAAGGTTTATTTATACTTGACATAATCTTGTCTCTCAGTATCAAGTCCATAAGGGCTTCATAAGTCTTTTCTGTTTTGGATAGCTCAATCCAACGATCAAATGTAAGACGTGTTCTTGCAATGAATTCTGAGAATTCTACACCTGCCTCAGGCACCATTGTCTTAAACAACTTCCGATAACCCTCTTCAGACAACTGATACTTCTTTAACAAGGCTGCCCTAATAACATCATAGTTATCTTTGTCAGCCTCTTCAACCAAACTTAAACTAGTCAGAGAATCACCTTTCAGATTTTCTGATAACTGGTTAGCATATTGTGATTTGTCCACATTATGTGCTCGACACGAGCGTTCAAATCTGTTTAGCCAGAATGTTATGTCATCACTGGAAGGGTTGAACGCTGGTACCTTGACCTTGTAAGTAAAGGGTTTACCATTACCACTAGATGCTTGATTAACATTACTTATGTTTGTTAACTTTAACTTTTCTAACTCAAATGCTAAAAGTTCTTTTTGGTGTTCATGTTCTCTTATTGCTTTTTTTTCTTGAGCTTCAGCTTGTAATTTTCTCTCTTCTGCAGCAGCCTGTAATTTTTTCTCTTCAGCAGCAGCTTCATCTTTTTCTTTTCTCTTTTTCCATTTCCATCTGGAATCTTTTTTCATCAGTCTGTATCTGCAATTTCTTTTGTTCATCCTCTCTTTGTAATTTTCTTTCCTCAGCTTCTAATTTTTTTTTCTTCAATCAATGCTTTTCTTTCTTCAGCAGCCAATGCTTTGTCATATTGAGCAACTGCCCATTCTTCTAACTGCTGACCAGTCTTATCAAGAGCCCTGCCTTGTGTGATAAAATAATCCAAGGTAGACATCTTGTCTAATAAGATCAGTAATTTGCAAAAGTAAATAAATTTACTTTCTTAGTCTTAATCAAAGACTTTGTATGATAACTTTGTAACCTGTGAAAAATAGTACTTAACTATCCCAATCACTGTGGGAAACAAGCCTTACAAAGGTCTTGTATAAATCCTTATATAATAACAGCTATAAGTTGCTGGTTCACTCTATAATATAAGTGCAGTGCACCAGAAATAGTGTTTTATATCATCAACTGTGTACCTTTAGTAATAGCAATTAACTATCAGTTGATTCTTGTACATCAATTTATATGATCAACTATATTTTAAATAGTGTATGTCGATCAGGCACAAAACAAAAACAGTTATACAGAAAAACATGAAAACATTTGCGGAAATGAAATAAATAAAATTGGAAAAACAATAAAAGATAAACCGCAAGAGGATAACAAATACAAATAACGCCACAGTATATAAATATAAATTGAGAATAGAACTGAAAGATAGAATAGGGTAGACCAACAAATTACAAACAAATCAAAACAAACTAAAGAACAGAGGAATATTACAAAAACAACAATGAGTACAGACTTCACAGCTAACACTAATAGCAACAGCTGTCGCAGCAAATTTCCAATGAAGAAAATTGCACCTATAGAAACGCACACATCAGACCCTCTATTACGTGGGATACTCTGCTGTGTGACACCGCCCAACCGAAACAACAACCCGCTGGATACAAACAAATATCACATATAAATAGTTAAACATAAATACATAAATGCATAAATAGTATGGCAATATGATGTAAATAGAGTGTTGCAGAAAGAATGTGTTGGAATGAAGGCTCAGTTACACTGCCTAATAGTACAGTACTGTGGTACTTTATTAAACAAATACTTCTGGTCTAATTATTTTAAATTCACCACAGAAATAGAAGCTCCATCGTTGATTTGAATGATAACAATCAATGTAGGACTTCTCAGTTCAATAACATTTTCTTTCGCAAACACTGTCAAATATTCTCCAGTCCTGATGTGTAATGTTCTATGTTTCAACCAAGCTCGCTGTGTAACACTGTCAGTTGTATGGCAAATGTCCAATGAACCAAATGTCAACAAACCCTGACCTAGTTACTGCATACTCTCGACAGGACAGGTCACGCTGACATCACTGTAGAGTTGTACTGCTGATGTATTTGTGTGTCGTAACAGACCCCAAGGAACGTCTGGTCTCAGTAGTTTACTTCTCAATATGGTCACTGTGCAGGTTGACCCAGGAAGCTGGCACACCAGTTGTTAAAACTCTTTCTTTGTGTGTAGTTGTTAACTCATACTGGCTACTAGTTGTTGAATCATGCTTTATTTGCTAAATGATGTGAATGTCCACCAGTGGATAAATGTAGATGTTGGGACTGGTGTAGTAAAGTGTAACGATTGTCAACTCATCAAACCCAGCACAGTTTTGGTCATACAGGTCATCTTGTCCTGGAACGTGATGAGGCTCCGACAAGAATGTGAGTGTAAACAATGAGTGTGTATCTGAATGTCAGTACGCGAATGGTAGAATGATTCGATAGAGTTGACAGGTTGGTAGTACATCACTCATACTCACACTGTTCGAATTCAAGAAGTACTGGAACTACGGTGGTCTTTTTATAACATTTAATGGGACGCACACTTGGACAGTACGTGTATGGTTACAGGAACAAATGTCGACATAGACAGCATAATGTTGATCACAGGAATATCATCTTAAGTTAGCATTCATGCTTGGCAAATATCATAATGGAGCATTCGTAAATAAGCATTCAGCGTTCCATCATGTAAATCATCTGGCTTTACTGACTGGGCACGTCAGACCATAACCAATACATAGGAAGGCTCCTAGACCTAACCTCGTCTAGCGAATATTCCTTCACGTAAAGTTCAATATATATATATTTCATAATATAGGAATCCCAGACATGGGTTCTCACATGTAGCAGTGATCTCTTGGTTCATCGAGCGATAGTACAGGCATCCCTTTTTCTCACTCGATAAATACAAAGTATATGAATTTCAACATGGCTGTTCTCTCTCTCGTGAGCTTCACTCACTATAGAATATAGACCAAAATTAGTCATTCATTAAATGTCCTCATTTCTTCATAGGTTTTCTCATAGAGGTAATTGAATAATATCATACAATCCAGTGCTGATACATAGGAATGTCTTCTTCCTTTGAATGGATATTCTTTTTAAAAGTACCACTGTGCATCTGCTTATCAACAACGATGGCGAAGCCCAAGTTCATAATAAATTGTGGTTTTACCTTTTTATGCGAAATATAACTTTGCCATTCCTTGGCAAAAGAGAATAAACACTGGGGTAAAGTACATACAACATGTCTAAATGATTATCACTTTTCCCCATCCATATATAGATCACTATTTCGGCAAAAAGCCTGCTACAACAAAACTCGGCATCCTCACAGGATGACAGCCATGGATCACACCCTTTGCTAGCGATACTTCCGCTGCATAGCCTTTGACCTTTTCTAGCGACAACCAAATTAGTTCGACTTAGAAATGCAAAGATATCCATATATAAGACAGACTCGTCCTACTCATACAAACACTACGTATAAATTCAGGCCATAGATATACTGAAGCAAGAACAATCTATTCCTACCCAGCCACAGAATAAATCGCAGTAGGCCTAGAGTCGTCTGCGGAGTCCGATCGAAGATGACAGAACTATTTTCAAGGGAAGCAACCCAAAAATGACTTCTCCTTAAGCACTTAAAAAGGAAATACTTTGCTTACAAAATATTTGCGAACATAATAAGAATATAAATGTATTATATTGCAAGATAGTAAAAATTGCCCTTTACAGTCTTCTTACACGAAGCAGTCTTTGCTAGTGGTCAACTGTAGCTTGCCCACACAAGGAAGGAACCGAGGCAATCTTAAAGTATACATTCAGGTCACAGGCTACCAGGTCAAACATTTTAAAGATAACCGTATATCTCTTCTCCCCCAATGTTGTGATTTAAGAGCCGTTAAGTAATTAATCTCTATTAATCTATTCTCACTTCCCAGTCTTCTAAATGTGCTGCAGATACTGATCTCCACAGACTCGTCTTTCCAATTATCCACTGACTACTCTCTTCGGCTCTACACAGACTCATCTTTTCAATTCTCCACAGACTCGTCTTTTCAATTATCCACAGACTCGTCTTTTCAATTATCCACAGACTCGTCTTTTCAATTATTCACAGACTCGTCTCTTCCCATACTTGTCTCTTTCAGGTATTCACATACTTCTCTCTTCCGCTCTTCACAGACTCCTCTCGTCAGCTCTACTCAGTCACCTCTCTTTCAGATATTCACAGACACCTCTCTTCAGCTTTCCACAGACATGTTTCTTCAGATCTTCACAGACTCCTCTCTTCAAGGGGAGGAGGGAGGCTGAAAATGTCAAAAATTGCTTTACGGAATTTATAAACGACCACTAACACCCGTTTTTGTTTATTATTCATTATTCTGCCACCTTCATCACATGACCTTGTAATCTTCGACATAAGACAGATTATTTATGAGGAAAATTGGGGATGAGGCAGGAGTTACTCCAAAATATTCGTTCGTCATCAGGACCAGATTATCCATTAGGCTAAGTAAGCTGAAGCCTAGGGGCCCCAGTTCTTGGGAGCCCGCGCATAAGTAAAAAAAAAAAATTAAATAAATGCGTAGATTTATGTACAAAAAAGACAATGTTAGCACTTTGCAATCGCATTCCTAAGGTTCTAGAAAGACAATTAAAAAAAACTAACTTCAAAAACAAAATCTTAAGGGTGAATGAACCATTTGCTATTCCATAATTTCATTGCCTATTAGGTGAAAGGGGAAGAGGGGAGGGCAAGCACAAAAAAGCCTAGAGACCCTTCTTGGCTTAATTCGGCCCTGTCCGTATTCACTTTATTTACCCTGCAAGCCCATCAGTTTTCATTTCATTTACTGCAGATGCCCGTTAGTTATTTTTCCCTTATTGTATCCAAACTATCTTTTTTTGGAAAGGCTTTGCGTGCGTAACGACATCACATTTCTTTAAGCTGGAAATTGGAGCACACACCAAAAGAGCTATTCCTAAAGCGAGACTAATCATGCAAGCAAAAACAGGAATTTCCTCACGCCACAAGCTGGTATCGTTATGAAGCCTGACAAGAGAGAGAAGCCTGGAGATTGCTGCTTCGGGGGTCGAAACTTATAAGGTTCCCGCTATAGTTCAAGCTAAACAAAATGTGTTATATTTAAAGTAACTTTTTTTACTTGATTAAACTGGAACAATAAACATTACACACGTAAAGGTCACGTGTTTCAGGCACTCGTGAGAAATAAATAAGAAGAAAACTAGGCAACAGGAAAGCAACAGAAGTGAGTGGCTTACCGGAGAATCGAACCCAGGACCTTCCAAACGGTACCATCGTCAAGCTACGGAAGTGAATCACACTATAAGAACATTCACACAGAATCACACTATAAGAACATTCACAAAGAATCACACTATAAGAACATTCACACAGAATCACACTATAAGAACATTCACAAAGAATCACACAATAAGAATATTCACAAAGAATCACACTATAAGAACATTCACAAAGAATCACACTTTACGAACATTCACAGCGACCCATAGCTAGACTGCTTGCGTCAGGGTCAGCGAACCAAGTGGTGGTCCTGGAAACAGGCTGCATCACTGCAGTCTGGCTGAGTGAGTAGGGATCGAAGAGGAAAGGTTAACCCGGTCCGAAAAATGCCGTCCTGAAGTGGGATGTGTCGCCCGAAAGGCGCAAATATCGCAGCTTCGCTGTAAACGGACACAACGCAACCAACGTCCTTTTCAGGACGAACGAAGAAGAAGAAGAAGTATTCCATAGTTGCGTGTATTGTCGTGAGAAAGACTAAGGCCGGTGATGTACTCGGTTTTGGGAGTGCTTAGCTGATCTTGTTTCCTGTCACGGCCTACCTTCGCGGAGCACGTTCGGATGGTCCCTGGTTGGAATCTCCGGAATGCCTATGACCTCTGCTAATTTTCTATTGCCTTCTTTCTTTCTATTTTACGAGTGTCTATAAATTACGCATTCTAATTAATTATTATTTACTGCATTAACCACAATTTTCGCTTCATACTTTCCAATACTTTCACTGTTCTGTGTAGAAGTCTATAAGTCAATGTCCATACATTAGACGTAACATTTTCTTTTTGGCGTAATGCTTTAAACGCTGGAGTTGGGTTGGGGAAAAGAGAGGCCGACCAAAAACAACTTGGAGGAGAACTGTGGAGTCTGAGAAGCAAAGAATGAACCAGAGCTGGGGTACTGCACGAAAGATGGCCGCAGACCGAACAAAGTGGAAGCCGTTTGTTGCTGCCCTACAAGGCGCCACCAGGCGTGATGGCCACTAACTGCTTTGACAGTCGGCGGCTGAGGATCCTAGAAGAAGACCAAGTAATGCAATAACGATAACCTGGCTTTTATTTATTTTCTTTAAAAAGTGAGCCTCTTACGAATGAAGTACTCCTGACTAGGCGGACTACCGCTCCAGAAGTCCGCGCACACATCTGATTAGTTCAGCGGTTTCTTTGCTGCACAGATGGCATTGTCGACAGTTTCTTCTTATTTACTTACTTAGTCGCTCCTCTTCTACCATGAAGTGTAGAGGTAAAAGTGTGTAGAGGTAAAAGTGTGTAGAGGTAAAAGTGTGTAGAGGTAAAAGTGTGTAGAGGTAAAAGTTTGTAGAGGAAAGTTTATTCCTAATGTCTAAACAAGTTTTGTTCTTCCTTCACCTGGTACCTGAATCCATCAGAGCTTGGCGTATTTGTCATTTGTCTGCAATGTTTGGCAAACGTCTGGCCGTATTTCTTTAGCATTTCGTGAAGACCATATACAGGTATTCCTCGGAGATATTGCGGGTTCGGTTCCAGACCACCGCAAGAAAGCGAATATCGCAATAAACCAATTTTTTTTTTGGTTTCCCAGTGCATATAAAAGCCTAAAATCATATTTACACTATGTCTATTAAGTGCGCAATAGCACTAGGTCTAAAGAAATAATGCACTGTAAAATTATAAATACTTTATTCCTACAAAAATGCTAATCTTCATCATCTGAGCCTTCAGCGAATCGTAACCTTTTTGCTGGTGGTGAGTCTTGCCTCGATGTTGATGGCTGTTGACTGATTGAAATGCTGGTTGCTGAAAGTTGGGGGGGTTGTGGCAGTTTCCTAAAAATAAGACAACAATGAAGTTTGCTTTTGATTTAAAGTGAGAGACTTGTGACTCTTCCTTTCAATTGAACAGTTAGGGGGCCAGTGTACGGTTATTAATAGGCCTAACTTTAATGTAATAACAATGAAACACTTTGAAATATTGCGAGAATTCCTAGAATGTGACACAGAGACACGAAGCGTGTAAATGTGGTAAGCAAAAGGCGCCGATCGACTCGCTCGAAGCGATATCCCCGCCAAAATTTATCGGAAGCAGAAGGCACGTTCTAGACAAAAAAAAAAAACATGAATAATTTGAAAAAAAGCGCAATATCTGCGAAGCGCAATAAAGCGAGGTATATCTATATCCCTCCCCCCCCCCCCTCTCCCGTGTAATTCCCGGGGCTCTCTGAAGAGACAAATAAAGACTAGGACGACTGTACCCCCAGGCATGTCGTAGAAGGCGATTAATTTGATGTGGGGCTTGTACCATCACCATGTAAACCAAATTGTTACAGAAACCCCAGCTGCAAGAGCAAGCCAATCATGGATGCAGATTTTATGCAAGGGCAATGTTTACAGTGGTGGCCAACTGTTCCGTAACAAACACAAAGAACAACAAAATGATACCGACATGTCCACCATCTTCTCCGGCGCTCTGTATAATAGTGTCACTAAATGGATTTAGGACTAGAGACTGTCTACATATAGTGACAAGACAATAGTAAGAAGAAAGACTGAAATGATAGATTCAGATAGAAATATAGTGCAAAATGTGAAAGTTGAGACCATTGGCTCCGAGGTTGAGAACCGAGGTTGATTCTTTCCTCGCCACTTCGGACGTTTAAATTGCTATGGCCTCGAACCACCTCTAACTACCCTATGGGATAAGGTTCAATTAAGATTCACAAACACCAATGTACAGACAACATATAGCTACTGTACTAAAGGAAATGACTGATGCCAGCTACAATTTATACAAGTTTATTATACACCTATAAACAACTCATATACATAAAGTGCGAGGATGCACACCTGAAAACAAAATCAAGCACAGTTAAAAATGCATCAACCCCAACCCTTCTCCCACAATTGCAACCTGTATGGAGAAAGAAGGTAAGGTTAACTGAAATGAACTATACTGCACTTGATGTCGCCTACACTCCAAACTAGCTGTTCTAAATTCTAACTCTAACTCTAAGTCCACTGATAGCTGGAACGACGACGAAGTGACTACACAATCTCTGCACAGACTTCGGTTCTACACAGCCTATCCTGGAATCTCCTGAACACAACTAACTGCACCTCTAAACTTCAGCAGCTGTCCTCTGCTATGATTCACCAAAACTAACAGTTCTGCCTATCTGTGCTGACTTCAGTAGAGAGAATGTTTACCCTCTCTCTCTCCACTAACTCTGGAATTGATGACTGAGGTTTAACAGAACCCCACTGGATTCTGGACTGGAACTGTAGCGGACTTCTACCACTCTGAAATTACCTGCCCGAGTACCTATAACTGGGCCGTCGGCTTTATTATGGCCGTGAAGAAGCGAACATAAAATTACCACAACGCGGCAGCCTGCCAAATCTGCGTGTGTAACGAGCGTCAGAGCTCAGGATTTATCCACAAAAATCCTATTCGCTGGAAAATGTCTTCCCCTGGCTGGGAAAACGTATTTTCTTCCTCTCCTTCCACTACTGGCTACTAACGTAAAACCCTTGCGGTTCTGCGAATGCCCCAACTTTGCCGTGGGAGAAATTTTGTGGTCTCAAAATTCCGCTCTCATTCCCACAAAGCCGGTACCTGCTGTTTTAGACAAAACAAAACAACAGCTAAACAAACCATAATAATACATTTCAAATAACAATTAACTTCCTTACTCTTCACCACGTAACTCCCCTCTCTACCTGAGCCTACAAAGTAAACATTGGCTAACCCAGATCGCTTGTTCTGCCTGACTAACTCCGAGCAACAACAATATTTTCACTGGTCCGTCTGGGCAGACGTACTGTGGCCTACTTCTTACGCTGACACTAATGCCGTAATGTTTAACACAACTAAAACTAGCCCTCTCTAGGAATTCCTAAAATTCCCGTCAATAATAGTAATCACATTCAAAATGTAATACAAAAATAATTCCCTTTAAAATTACTTCTCCCATCTTCTGAATTCACAGAACAATAATGCACAATCAATAACATATAATCCTGTTTACGCTAGCATCTACCTGCCGTCAAAAGTTATACATAACCCCCGATTATCAAATTGAAAACCCCGTAGTTCAGCCACGTGGTGCCGCAGTTTTTTCAACCACGCGCTCCTGCATACATATTCATTACTGATAGCACACACGTGCTCCAATTAATACCTCTATCACTTCCGTCCACAGATATATGCGTAACTATATAAATAGCGAGCATCAATACTCTCACTAAAATCACAAATAAAAATACACATTACACACGCTCCCGACTATTCTGTAAATACATATGATTCGCAGATGCGAGTTTCTCTCCCGACGGACTTTGCAATAATACAAAGCGGTGATATCTCAACTTTTAAACCATGCCGCTATTCTTTCAACAAGGAATTAAATGGACCTAAAAAGTTTCAAGTCTATCACTAAGATCGAATTGATGGCTCTGGAGTTAAGAATTAAATTAAACTAAAACTTCCCAAGAAACTTAAATGATCGGCTAGGACTAGAAAAATTAAATAAAGTCCTCACGCAAAAATTCATGCTTACCAAATCTCGAATGTCCAACTGAAGGGCAATCGACTTGACTCTGGCAACCCGGCTTTGGCAATTTTTCATTAAAAGAGAAAGAGGCTATGAAATATAGGCCTTTTTATAATCAAGACCCCCACGCGCCGACTTCATGACGTCATATGCGCGGCGTGGTTCTAAAGCCAATGAGAGCTCTGCATTTCAACTGCAGTTACCTCTCAGCCAATCAGAACCTTAGATCGTTCTGATGCAAACCAGTTTCTGCTAGACAAGGAACCGGGAATTGGCCCTAGCCCTAGCCTGCGGAAATGACGCAAAAATGGCCGCAAATAATTTAACTCCCGAAAAATGCGTATATGGCCACGCAATATCTTTTAAAAAAAAGGACACTGGTGCAAATCCTGATCTAGCATCTATAATCTTTCTTCTAGAAAAATACTGTCTAATTCCCTACACCCCCATTCTAAACACATAGATCAAACTCCATCGTGATCTCATCTTGAAAAAAAAAACGTAATTAATAGAAGGAGAAGAAACATGGAGAAGGATTTTTCTGTAATCCCTCCAAAAATAGTGAACAAAATGCAAGGAGAAAAAGACATGGGCCATTTGAAAGACAGAATCTCAGTACTCTCGTCACAAATAGAGGAACAACAGAAGTTTTTTTGTTTTTTTTTAAATAAAGTTTTGTCTCGTTTTGGCGAGGCGCGTCCCGTTCAACCTAATCGGTTATATTAGGGCGCATGTCCAAATACAAAAGACCCTTAGGTCTGAGATGACTACACTATCAAGAGAAGTGATTGCGTCATTAATAGGCTGGATCAAGGTTGTCACTCAAGTTCTAGAGATAAATCCAGATTTTCTTCTTTAAAAAACCCAGATTATTTTATGCCTCAAATACACGGAATAGACGATGCT
This sequence comes from Oreohelix idahoensis, assembly GCA_024509875.1. Classification (NCBI taxonomy): domain Eukaryota; kingdom Metazoa; phylum Mollusca; class Gastropoda; order Stylommatophora; family Oreohelicidae; genus Oreohelix; species Oreohelix idahoensis. Next base: position 126,269 of record JAMPIV010003786.1, read on the forward strand.
TACTCAATCTTTTAGTGCAACTTTAGCACAAATCAGCTGTGTCCTCCCCATTTTTATTTATTTCTTCATTTTTTATTTTATTTCTTGTTACCAAAAATTCACAATTATATAAAAATGATTTTATTAATACCCCAATATATGATCTCTTGAAAATGAGATATTTTAACAGTAACATACTTACATTAACAAAATGTTCCTCAAATCAAATATAAAATGTTAGTTGTAACTTGTTACTGTTGAAAATTGTCACTTGTCAGCGACTCGGCATCCATGACAACAGCTTCTCCTTCGCCAAGATCATATGCATGAATTGACAACGTGGAATCTTGATTGTGGAGTTCCAAAATCTTTGCATATCTCTGCCGACAACGTCCTTCACGCACATCTTCAACCACGCTTTTACTAGGATTAAACTTATGACAAACTCCATCTTTGGCAACTGCTTGCTTGGCTAGTGTGACAGAAGTATGTAAATATATTACTTGATAACTGCACGTTTTTGCTTCCACCTGTTTTCCATCTTTTCTTCCTTATTAGTTATGCACGTTTGGTTAACGCAGTACCCCAAACTTCGATTCGTTCATCTGTCTCACTCATAATTTAGCCACGCCTAATTTTTTTTCTTTTCTCTATTGTCTTACAGGCACTAGGAATGTTTAAAATCATACCGCTTCACGTGGAGAGAGAGGGGACGGGTCGTATATTTGTAGAATCAAGAGCGATAATTCAAAAGTTGTACCTTTTGATAGATGCACGTAGAAAGAAAAAAGGGAAGATAATCAATCACAGTTACCCCCCCATCTCATCATTCGTTCGTGAATGTAATTGGCTACAGATGAGCAGAGATCAAAAGACAGTTTGCTCGCTGCCGGGGTCTGGCGGTCGGCAAAAGGTGGCAAAATTAACTTTGATTCAAAATTTGACCACGGAATTCCCAAAGGTGTTATGTCGGGGACGGGGGTATTACACATGCACCCGTGCCTGGTCAAGAGATCGTGAGAGGTACTGGACAGTCAGGTTCTACCTTCTAGATATCCCATTACATTTGTACCTGGTATTGGAACTGTATCGTCCTCCTTGAGATCTGATCAGTACTGATCTATCTGTCATGTCGAAAGAGGAGTACATGGTGGGTGTTTAGCACACGGACGTGTTCTTTCAATTTGGTGAGTTGCCTAGACTCGGGTGGGGTGCCAACAGTCGCCTGACCCCTTCACTACAGTGACTGTCTTTGTGCCTGCACTTCATTAGACAACAACACTCTTTGTGTTGTGTATCCGTACGCACTAGGATGTGTATCACATTGAAGAAGTCCCTTTATCTATTGACTGATAGTTGATATGATTTTTTTTTTAAGTTGACATTGATGAATCTCTAGCTGATATCCCCCCCCCATGGTAATTTACAATCAGTCTATTGTGTTGTGGGGATTCAGGTATTGTTGGTTGTGCAAAATAAATGAGAAAAAGTCTCTCTGCGAAAGAGTTGACGTTCTTAACATCTGAAATTCTGAGCATATGTCCGTTATCCTATTCTGGTTCCAATCATAGTATACACAACATCGATAGAGCTAGTGATGATTGCTCTGAAGTCGTTTTGATGGCCCCCCCCCCCCCCCCCCCATGAGTTCATTTATGTTGGGGACACGGAGTGTGATTTTTTATGGGGGGGGACATGTGACGGCACACCACATGACCCCCCCCACCTCCCGCCCTCCGCCGCGCTCCGACTCGTTGCCGGATTAGCACCAACGCCAAAGCGGGCCAGCGGAACCCCGGAAGCATCGACAGTATCGTATGGCAGCCCGCCGGTCCGGGGCTCGGCCCACGGCTCATATCTAACGAGCGTCAAGCAAAATCGACAAGTCCCACGTACTATAGGGGGGGACACAGCCCAGGCTAACAGTTAGTTCGGGGATATGCCACTCCCGATTCGCCTAAGTGGGGGTACCGCCCCATCCTCCGACCCGAACTAGCCAATCCGGACATTAAGGCAACTGGCCGTAATGCGCTGCCTAATATGTGCTGCAACTAAGTCCCGAGTCGGGCTAATTCGGCCAGGAGCGGGCAATTTTATATATAATAAATGGGGGTCCTCATGAGATTAGTTTTCTCGAAAACACTGGGGGGGGGAGGGGTTCCGTGGGCCCATCTATCCTATAGTCTCTAGTAGGTCTTCGGGGCTAGGGGTGGTGGGGCTGGTAATATCTACAGATGGTTAGACAATGAGTGCGCCAGACACGTGTATGGAATTACGGGGGCTATGTTCTTGGGAGCGTATGCAAGGCAGCCACATTACTGACGCGTTATTTTCTACAGGTCAGGGGCCTGGTTTTATGGGGAGAGGGGGTACAACGTAGGTCTTGCCTCAAGATTATAATAAGGGTGTTAGTGTCGGGGGTCTATTCTATCGTAGTACAGCGCGTTGCTGTACAGTGTAAGTCAGAACTGTACCAGTTTGTTTGGCCTTTTTGATTTTTTGAAATTTTATACACAACCGTTGTTTTTGTCGTAAGAAACAGGGTGATAGACGATTTCCATACAGGACCATTCTTATCATGCAGATCCCAGCGGTTCATTTTTGAGAGGGCGTACCTGTCTTCCGTAGCAATAGGCTGCATCGATAGTTTAGGGCAAGTCAACTGAGAGAGACGTAACAAACACAGAAGTAGGTGCGCACCTACAGCACACTGCGACCATGACCCGGCTAGCGACAGAGGTACCACGTGTGACACAAGGCCATAAACTACCCCCACCCGCAATTTCCCCCTGCCCCAGCACCGAGTGAGGGATTACACAGAATTACAAGGTAGACCGCTGTGGCGAAGAATTAGCATAGACCGCTAAACAAACGACGCAAATGCAGTTTCCTCTTATGGTTTTGTCGAGGAGTAATCATGAAGACAAATTCCATTCTCACCTATTCGAGATTCATACGTGTTGGGGGTGAACCGATGGGGCGACAGAGTGGTCACTTCTGGGAGTGAATATCTTCCCCCCAAGCTATTTTGTAAACTAGGGTGTACTATTTATCGGTGGTTCGAAGTTGTGTTTTCCATAACCTGGAGAACCTAATTGCTGTAAAACGATACATAGTCAATTCAACACAAAATTAGACCCGATAAGTCTGGTCAAGCACACGTAAGACGGAGATAAACAGTCATGGTTCGGAGACAGACGTCGGGGGCGCGAGCCGCCATGTGTTACCGATCACTTAGTGTCGGTGGGGTACCTGGGACGATGGAGGGTGATGTTTCTTGGGGTGTTAGGTCAAACAATTATGGTGGGAGCGTAATGATTTTGTTGACGGTTTTGTTTCTTGTTTAGGGGTTGCATGGACGAAAACTTGCACGGGTGAATACATCTTCCTTTCCTTATATATTAGATGTCATAGGATATTCTAATATACAGCAGGTTGTGGTCCATTAGGGTTGGTGTTTGGGTGCGGGTCATTCATTCTTAATGTTTGCATACAATAACACAGCTTCATCATATTACCAGAACAAGATCTCAACTGGACCCCTCATTCTCATTCTAGAGTATCAATGCGTCAAGATTCTATACCATAAGCGTGTGTGTGGATATGTTTTGTGGGGTCTTGACGGGCGTTTGATGAGTTTAATTAACACTTCTTCACACTGTGGCAACTTGAGACACTCAACAAAGGCGAATTACGCCGCTTACATCCTGTCTGCTATATTCACTTATTAATTTCTGTAACCTAATTGGATTTTTAAATATAATTCTGAATATTTTGCTATAATAACTAGTTGTGAATTTCTTTATGGTCAACACATAAAAGTAACCTAAAACGATAATTTACGGATTCGGTTAGCTCGTCCCAATCGTCCCTATTCTATATAAATCTGAACTTTCACTGTTTTGCGCGAGAGCGTAGTAATTGGGTCGTCCCTATCTGATGTGACACAGGTGGTGTATGGAGTGAGTGGTTGATATGTTTTCAATTTAAAGTAGTCGAGGTATGACTGTCCACTCTCGATGGGGACAATTTATCGTTGTAGAGATTAGGCTGGACTAGAGTATCTTCTCAACCAGGGAATACCCCAAGCCTTTCCGACCATTTCACTCGAGACAGTCTATGTGACTTTAACCTTACAAAATCAACTGAGTTTTACCCACCTTTATTCCAGTTACAATATCAGATGCGGAACCACTATCTATCTTAAATACCTATCTAGGAACGAAGTGCCACGAACCCCCCATTATTCGGGGTGGGGGGTGTGTGGGGGGGTAGAGCTTGGAGTGTGGTGAGGTGAGGGGATTTGGAGAGGGTAGGGGAGGGTGATAGGGGGGGAAGGAGGGGGACTCTTTCGGGGGATAGCTGAGGGGTGGAGGAGTTGGCGGGGTGTGGGGGGGGTGTGGTCTTCATGCGGCCCTACCACTACTAATTAGCGTACCATCATCATCGCTACATTTTTATAAATCTTATTATAAAAAAAAAAGAATGGTGCCGTTTTATCTGCTATGTCTGTAAAATTTTTAAAAAGAATACATTAAAACACATCACACAAAAATGAACTGAGTATTGTAGATTACAGCCATAACATAATAACAGGAAAATAGAAAATAGCTGTGATATCACCACGACTCCACGCGACATAAGCACTCGTACTTCCAGAATATACACGTAGCCTATTCAGACACAGCACATTTCTGTTCCAACGCATATAGGCTACAAACAATCATAGAATCACAACTCTCTCTCTAACAGAGTAGTAGCCATCTACACAAACATATACAAGACATCCTACACTCTCACTGCACACAACAGTCATTCTACATTCTAGCACGGTGCTCTAATTCTATAGCGATCTACAAAACGCGAGCAACACTTACAACTCACAGTATGCTCTTCATCTAAATGGCATGAGCTTCCCGCACTGGATGCACTCCGATACTCTATACACAGTCACACACAATAACACTTGTGCTCGCAAGAGACAACACATTTGACACAGAAAAACTACGAGTCCTTCTCAGATCACTTCTATCATAAAGAGAGATCACATCTGCCTCTGGCACACCACAACAACTGCGAGCGTGCTCCCGTGCAAGTTGCGCCACTGACGATACACGCGACATAAACGTCCACAACTCTCGCGCCACAGTACATCTATATCGAGCTCAGATACACTGCGAGGCTAAGTGATTGTTGCACTCTCTAGCGCCTCCCAGTCATGATCGTATATCTATATGCAACACAAATACCCACGACCTGGGCACACACTGTGTGTGTACTCTCAAGTGCTCTTAGGCACACATCTAGAGGTGACTCAATTCTCTGATATCTAATCTTATCCCACGTGCGTGAGAATAGCTTAATTTCATATCTGTGTTTGACAGCGATCGTCTAGACTTACTCATCCACTACGCGCTCGCGATAGAGATCTAACAATCAACAAAGCACTCATATCACAAGATCTTTACAGATCGAAGAGCAACGCACACGAGCTAGTTGTATGCACACATGATTTCGATCGGAGATAACTTCGTGTACAAGCGTCTCAACGAGGCGCGTAACGCCGGCATAGGCCGAGCTGCGCGACAAGGGTTACCCTCAACCCAGCTCTTCGAACACCTCCACCCCAATCACACACAAAAATTCTCACAAACACTCGACCATCGATTTCAGGAATGAATAAGTCCCAGAATTTGAGCGCGTATTTCTCTTCTGTTTTACATCTACCTCTTCATTGTCATTCATACACGTACAATCGATTTTCTCACCTCTATTTAACATATACCATGGTTACTCACATCTTCTCGAATGTACTCTGACGTTAGTGAAAAGAGCGCATCACCCATGGTGGTATTATTGTATCTCTGCGATGAATCTCATATATATGATATGTCTTACTTCATTCTATACACATAAGAACTTAAGAGCAAGATTCACAACGTGAGTGAGAAACATTTGTAGTGCAGCGTAGTTAGAAACGATCACTTTTTGTCACACATGTGGTTGAGACAACTAAAAAAATAAGAGATGATGAAATTCAACGATATCACTCAAACGTCATGTTCTACTATGGAGTGAACTATCTATGACAACTCAAGAATTCTAATTTGTTGCGACTGCGTGGTTATGACAAGTATCACAACATATGCGAGCCACGAGTCAAACAGACACAAATACTTAATAATTATGATTGTGATATCTTATTGTAATTACTTCACATATCAATAAGTACATATTTCAATGACACACGTCACATTTGCAAACAGTAACACAGAGCGAAGGCACAGTGTCTATGTAGTGTGATTGTGGACTGTTTATGGATATAATTAGTTAGAGTTATAGTTTGTGAAGTGATAGTTGTCATTTTTATTTTTCATTCTTGATTGGTATGGGTTTTTTTTAAGTCTCATTTCAGTCCTGTTTTTGTCTAGGGGAGTTTAACATTAAAATACTTGTATGTGCAGGCCGAATTGTTGGTTAGCTCCCTTGAGTAGCTGTTAGTGTGTTTTAAAAATATATGGTCACGAACCTTCGTGAATGTTCTAGATACAGAATGGCCTAGAACGTGGGTGAACGGAATTCATCGCAAGCGCTAAAATCGCGCTGAGATGAATTTGTTCTGAGCGGTTTTTTGAGCGGGGGGAATTTTTCGTGACATTCGAATGCTGAGATAGCTGAGAGAAGGGACTGACAATGATGGTCAGTGTGTCCCGATAGAGAGAACTGTTTTGGTGAAAAGGATTTTGATATTTCCTAAGATTTCATAAAGCCGTGGATATAAAGCTTGAATATATTCTGCAGAATGGTCGTTGTCAAAGATTTTTTCGGCCCATGGATAGGGCGTTATGTTTGATATCTCCGATGAGGGAGATTTGTGAAGGTCGACAGATTATTATTATAGGGAAGGTGTTTTTCTCCCATGAGTTATGTTGAGTCTGACGATATAGATATTATTGTACTGCGATAGGCAGTTCCCTTTATTGTAGGGATAATTTGGGCCAGAAAACTTTATCATTATGAACTGCCGTACTTATACAGCTGTTGTGTCTGGGATTTTGTATGCTATGCACTTAACTACCTATGGATTTGGTGCTTTTGAGATGTGTCCTATTTTGCTGTGTACTGTCCCTGTGACAATGTACTTAGTGATGTCCTCGTGACTGTGGAGTATTAAAACAGTGTAGAACGATTAGAAGTTTCAACCTCTTCCTGACTCCTGCATGTACGTTGGTGTGTGTGTGTGTGACTATTGTTGACTTTCATTAGAACTACATGCATTCGCGTTCACTGATGGCTATACACCCACACACCTGGTCGGCCACCTGTAAGCCCGACGAATGCTGATTTGCCTTCATCAGCGCACCTACCATAACAGAACATTTATTAGCTGTAAGTACCCGGTGTTGCCCGGAGGTCTCTCACTCTTCAACACCCCCCAACAGTCCGAGGTTTATCAGTAAGTAATGTTAAGCTCCCCTAGATCAAAACAGGACTGAAATGAGACTTAACAAATATGTTATATTGGTTGGCAATTTTATTATGAAATAATATGTTACATTGGTTGGTTAATGTTATTATGAAATAATATATTACATTGGTTGGCAATGTTATAATGAAATAATATATTATATTGGCTGGTATTGTTATTATGAAATAATATGTTAAATTGGTTGGTAATGTTATTAAGAAATAATATGTTATATTGATTGGCAATGTTATTTTGAAATTATCCCTACAATAAAGGGAACTGCCTATCGCAGTACAATAATATCTATATCGTCAGACTCAACATAACTCATGGGAGAAAAACACCTTCCGTATTATAATAATCTGTCGACCTTCAAAAATCTCCCTCATCGGAGATATCAAACATAACGCCCTATCCATGGGCCGAAAAAATCTTTGACAACGACCATCCTGCAGAATATATTATGAAATCTTAGGAAATATCAAAATACTTTTCACCAAAACAATTTTCTATATCGGGACACACTGACCATCATTGTCAGTCCCTTCTCTCAGCTATCTCAGCATTCGAATGTCACGAAAAATTCCCCCCGCTCAAAAAACCGCTCAGTACAAATTCATCTCAGCGCGATTTTAGCGCTTGCGATGAATTCCGTTCACCCACGTTCTAGGCCATTCTGTATCTAGAACATTCACGAAGGTTCGTGACCAGATATTTTTAAAACACACTAACAGCTACTCAAGGGAGCTAACCAACAATTCGGCCTGTACATACAAGTATTTTAATGTTAAACTCCCCTAGACCAAAACAGGACTGAAATGAGACTTAACAAATATGATATATTGGTTGGCAATTTTATTATGAAATAATATGTTAAATTGGTTGGTTAATGTTATTATGAAATAATATATTACATTGGTTGGCAATGTTATAATGAAATAATAAGTTACATTGGCTGGCAGTGTTATTATGAAATAATATGTTAAACTGGTTGGTAATGTTATTATGAAATAATATGTTATATTGATTGGCAATGTTATTATGAAATAATATATTATATTGGCTGGCAATGTTATTAGGAAATAATATGCTCACGTAGAGTAGATAGCAATTCCTTCAGACCCACATAGTGTTCTTCCCAAGTATCGCTGAAAAGACAGATGTCGTCTAAATATGCAATGACATCTGCACGATCTGATAGAATTCGTCGCATCATGCGCACGAAAGTCGCTGGGGCGTTCATAAGCCCGAAAGGCATAAAATTCCATTGAAACAGACCCCTAGGTGTCGAAAAAGCAGTGAGAGGTTTGGCGTGTTCCGTCAATGGGACTTGCCAATAACCTTTCGACAAGTCTAGTTTAGTAAAGAATTTAGCTTTAGAAAGTCTAATAAGTAGATCATCTAATAACGGCATAGGTTCAGCATCGAACTTCGTAACTTGATTTAATTTGCGATAATCAACGCAAAGACGTATGTTATTGTCTTTCTTTCGAACAATAACTATCGACGAAGAATAAGCTGAAGTGGATGGTTCAATTATTTGTAGTTGAATCATTTCATCCAATTCTTTCTCGACTTGTGCTTGAAAATGAATAGGTATTGGGTATGGTCTTACTCTGATCGGATTACGATCAGTAAGTATGATGTCATGTTCTATGACATCTGTGTGTCCAGGAATGTCGGTAAGGACATCCTGATATGATTGTAACGTAGAGGATACTTGACGTTGTTCCTCAAAAGACAAGTTAGAAGAGACTGTAACGTCTCTCCACGATTCCGTTGAAATAAGTGGAATCGTAGGAAGAGGTAAGTTCACGTCAGAAAAAATAGTTTCCTCATCCTGTATAACGGACAGGGATGAGATGTGACCATGTTGAACTGGAGAGTCGTCCGTCGCCTGGAAAATAGGCTGTAAATAGTCTGGACGTTCAATAAACTCTGTTAACATATTTATATGGAAGGTTTTATGCCTTCCATCCACATCGACAATATAGTCGACATCAGAAATTTTCGAGACTATAGTGTATGGACCCTTCCAAGAAATGAGAAGTCTATTCTCTCTTGAGGGCAGTAAGACATATGCTTTGTCTCCAGGACAAAGTTGACGTAGGCGTCTTTTCTTATTAGCAAATCGCCTAGCTTTTTCTTTCGCAAATTCGGAAGATGAAGTTGCTAACCTGCACGATTCGATAATCTTTTCTCTAAGAGCTATAACATATTCATATGACGATTGTGTATCATCGTCAATATTATCGGAAGTTATCAAATCGTGTAACAAGGACATTGGCCCGCGCGGTTGCGCGCCAAAGACAAGTTCGAAAGGAGAAAACCCTGTATGCTCGTTGGGAACCTCTCTATAGGCAAAGAGGACTGCAGGTAAAACCCTGTCCCAATCTTCAGGATGATCCTCCGTTATCTTGCCAAGTAAGTTCTTTAGTGTCCTGTTAAGACGTTCTACCAATCCATTGGACATTGGATGATAAATACTACTGAGAGACCTTTTAATGTCTAGCGTAGCCATTACCTGAGACATAACGTCCGAAATTAACTGAGTGCCGTGATCCGACAGTATTTCTCCGGGGAATCCCAGACGAGAAAATACGAGCCAAAGAGCATCAGCGATATCGACAGTTGATATGCTCTTCAGAGGAATAGCCTCTGGCCAACGCGTGCACATGTCCACGCAAGTGAGGATAAATTGGTGTCCTCTGGCTGACTTAATTTTGAACGGACCAATGATGTCTATAGCCATTTTCTGAAACGGCCGAATCGGAATATCTGCAGCCTGAATAGGAGCAGCATGTCTCGGACCCCTAGACTTGACCTCTTGACAAATTTTGCAAGATCGGCAATAAATTCGGATGTCTTTATTCACGAATGGCCAAAAGAATGACGCAAGGACTCTAGTTTTAGTTCTGGAAAAACCCATGTGTCCCGCACACTGAGAATCGTGTGCATGCCGAAGAATTAAGGCTCTCATACACTTAGGCACAAGAATTTGCGAGTGCATAGACTTGTCCGAGTGTTGTACCATTCGTACCAATATACCATTCTTCATAGTGATATACGATTTGTGATTCGTATTTTGATTGGGATCCCCTTTCTTTGCAAGAAGGAAGTATTTCTTCAAAGAAGGATCCTCTTCTTGACGTTTAACAAACGAGTCATGGGAAATCACCAAGTGCTCGTCTTGGCTATCAACTTCATTACTATTATAAGATGAAGTTGGGGGATTAAGAGCTTGAGCTCTTGTCACCACTGCATTGACCGTTTGAATGTTTTTTTCTTCCCAACTAGAAATTTGTTGCGGGGTGCATTCCTTAACCCCATGAATACGACCGATTATAAGATCCGCAATAGGATTAGGAAGAAGACATGCATGGACATCTCCTGTGAAGAAAGGAGTGTCAATCCTAATAATAGCAGTAGGATAGCTTTCCATAGTACCACCAAATGTAACACATTTGATTGTTTTTCCCGTGGCACAGCAAGGATCTATCAGAGACTCCTTAACCCCGACGGTAGTACATCCCGAATCGAAAAGTACTGAGACTAGCCTATCATTTATTAGACCTTTATGTAAGATGAGAGATCCTCTCCCATCATGCGCAACTGTAGCAGGTAGAGCAGGAAGAGGGTGACCACAACTTAGCGTAGATACAGTTGATGAGTCAAACAATGTTAAGCATTGGGGGCATTCAGTTGCTCTCCCAAAATCGAAAGCACAACCAGTGATAGCCCTAGAGTTACCACTATCATTTACTGTATTACAGACTCCATCAAACTCTTGTTGCGCAGAGTTTGCCTGTTGGTAAGGTCTTTTTTTTGTTAAACCTAGGTCTACCTCGATTATCATTTCCCCTGTAATTATTTCGACTATCATTTCCCCTGTAATTGTTATCATATTGCCTATTGTAATCATCATTCCGGTTTGAATCCCGGTTTCTAAATTCACCATCGTCATAATCTTGACGTCGAGAATGATTACCTCGAAAATTTGAATAGTTATTATTTGGATAGCCTTTACGAAAGTGTCTCAAATTATTACCACTAAAATTACGAGAACTACCATCTTGTCTCCACTGCATAGACGAAGAACCATCATGTGTTGGATTACTCCGCTTCTGAGTGTAATTTTGATTACTTCCCCTATTCCAATTTTGTTGAGCACCCTGAAATTTTTTTCTGAAATTAGGGCCATATGGTGTTGCCGAAGCAGCTGGCAACCCTTCTTTCACTTTAGAATTGCTAACTGTAGCATGGGGATGTGCTGTGGCATACTGACAACAGTATTCCTCCATTTCTTTTAAGTTTTTAGGCTTACGCTCATGAAGGAATGCAAGAAAAGAATCATTAACAGATGACAAAACCTATCTCGCAATAATAAGTCCATTAGACCTTCATATGTTTTCTCAATCTGAGACAACTCAACCCATCGTGTAAATGTACGACGTATCTTTGTAACAAAATCAGAGAAATCTACTCCATTTTCTGGCAACATTGTCCTAAAACGAAGACGATAGTCTTCTTGTTTTAATTGGTATTTCTTTAGTAATGCTGCCCTGACAACATCATAATTAGTCCTCTCATGTTCGTCTATTGTCATAAGAGTAGTCACTGTGTCACCTGTAAAAAATGGCATCAGTTGTTCAACATATTTTTCCTTTTTTATGTTATGCGTATCGCACAAAAATTGGAATCTATCTAGATAATCTGCTACGTCATCCTTTAAAGGATTGAAATGAGGCAATTTAATCCTACTAACAAACTCCTTTGTCGTACTCGAAGTTGTTTGCTGAGCACCCGTACTCGCCAATTTCAATTTCTCTAACTCCAAAATTGCGAGTTTTTCATCAAGTTCCATCTTCTGTTTTCTTTCCTCATGTTCCATTTTTCTAATTTCAGCCTCAGCAGCAGCTTGAAGTTTTTTTTTCCTCTGCAGCAGCTTGAAGTTTTTTCCCCTCTGCAGCAGCTTGAAGTTTTTTGTCTTCCATTTCCATCTGGAATTTTCTTTCATCAGCTGCAGCTTGAGCTTTCCTCTCCTCAGCAGCAGCTTGAGCTTTTCTCTCCTCAGCCTCTCTTTGATACCTTCTTTCTTCAAGTTCTAATCTTCTATTCTCAGCTTCTAGCTTCTTTAGTTCAGCTTCTGCTTTCAATTTAATTTCCTCTTTTTGTTTCTTTTCTTCTGACTTTAATGCAAAGGCGAATTGAGCAGATGAATATTCTTCCAATTCTTTACCAGACTTACCAAGGGTCAACCCTTGCTGGATGAAGAAATCCAATGTAGACATTCTGTCTAATGAGATCAGAAACCTGAAAAAAAAATTAAATAAATTACCTTATCCCACTTCAATGGGAGACAAGTCTGAAATGCTAGACTTGTATACTCACTTCACTTTATTTTACTGTCTTAATCTTTGTAGATAACAAGTCTTTTATCAAAGAACTTGTATAAATATCTTATATAATATTATTTAACAAACTCTATATGAAGAGTCTACCTTATCAATAATATCAAAACATGACCAAGTATGTGTATGTAGACTGTGCATGACAGTAATGTAGTACAACCAAAAAAAAAATACAAAGACAAAAATACAAAACAATACAAATGGCAACACTGTTTTAACCAAAAATGTGTAGAGAAATACACAAGAAAGGAGAGACCTACAGAATACAAACAAAACAAATCGACAATCAAAACTGAAAAACAGACAAAATATTACAAAAACAACGTTAAGTACAATTACATCACAGCTAACATCAATAGCGACCAATTGTCACTAGCAAATTTCCAAATTAAGAAAATTTGCACCTACAGACCGCTTACAGTAAGCCTCGATCAAGTGGCATATTTACCGTAAGACCCACCAACCGAAAAACCCGCAGAAAAATACACAAAACAGTAGAAGTGACATAAACATATAGCAATCAATTTCAATGTGTTGCAGAACAAGTTCAGTCACAGCTGAAACTAAAATAAATTTCTTGCTCCTTGCGAACACAGAAACGAAATGTCAAACGCGCACTGAACGTCAAATCCACTGTAACATAAAGTGGTATTCACGAACCAAAGTTACTATGACCTTCTCAAATTAGGGCTTGCACATTGAATGTTTACAATTTCACGTACTGTTTACAGACACTTGACCTCCAACAATGTAGCTTGAATACTCTGACCTAGAAAAGTCTGTTGTTGAATGAAACGTGTAACAACCCGCAGTACTGTTTACAATAGGAACCCGCCTTCTATGCAGTTATGGTCCACGTAGCAAATGCCTAGTAGTTCACTTCAGTACTTGTCTTGTTATGCTTTATGTAGCATTATAATATAAATGCTCGTACTGTTTATTTGTGTCAACCGTTGATGACCTATATCTGTCCTGTTGTAGCCAAAACTTGCAAATGTAGAATTAGCACTGTGTGTTACGGCTGTCCCGTGTGTAGCTTAGACCCACAGATCAGAAGTGTAATGTGTACTTGTCCTTCTTGTAACTTTCTCGACAAAACTGGAGACATCATACATGTAACAGCCAACCAGGAATGTAAATTTCTGGATCCATAAATGTCAACAATAATGTCAAATGCTCGCTCTGTTCTTTTTAAACCCACAGATCTGGTCCATCAGAAATGTAAGTTTCTAGGCCACATTGGCGACAAGAAATGTATCATAAGAGCCCACGTAACTGGTCCACCAGAAATGTAACTGTATTTTTTTTCTTGTTGAGGTGATCACTGGCCCAAGACAGTTTACATGTTGTTAGATGTGTAGTGCGAGCGTATGATGAGTTGAGTGTGGGTGCGAATGAAGACGCGAATGTGTTTAGGCTCGCATAGATGTAGATCCTGCAACCCATACTCTCACATGCAGTAATCAAGGATGCTTTGACACTGCAGGCATGTTTCAAGACATTTATTGACGGGAACACACATAATATCAACAGGAACAGTCAGTGTAACAAGGTCATGCTGACCTGACATCGATAGGTATACATTTGGCATTCAAAAAGGTAAACATCAGAATAGACGTGCATGGTCAATAGCAAAGTTCTTCAATAATGACAGTTCGTAGCGTCGCCCTTGGCGTCTCTGACTAAACGCGTCAGATGCCTTAGTTACCTTGACACACAGGTGCAACTTGGCACTCCCTGCCAATTGCACATATCAGGCTGTAGTATAATAGCCGGAAGCACAGGCCTCGTCCTAACGTCGGCCGTGTACTTCTGTTAAATAGGTTATCACCAACCCTGCAGTAATACTTATTGTAGATAGAAGTTCCGCCAATCTGCGGCTCCCACAATATATCCTCGTCACTGGATTTCTGGACAATATAAGACTAACAGTCTTGGATGGCTACCTCGAGCACAAATATATAAGTTCTGAAATGGCGGATCCGTGAACTGCTGTTCACCCTAGGTAATCCTTTACATGTTCTGCCACCGAAAAGCGTAATAATGCATAAAGGTCGGTATTACCTGGTAAATGAATCCTCAGAACTACACAAGGAATTCTGTCGTCATCCCGACGCACAGAGATTCACTGGGGAAAACTGCCATAGCAGTTACTTCGAAGATTCTCCCCGAAAAACAATGGACTCTTGGTCCCTTCAGAAAAACAGGACCTCCCGGCTTCCCGGAAGTATATCTCACTCCCGCTTAAAAAACCTTCCCATAGGCCCACGCCGAACTGTCAACCTCTGACCCTAAAGGTCAAACACAATGAATGAATAAACAAGGGAAGACAACCCCTAATCAACCTGACATCGCAGGTAAAGACACAATTATACTTATGATACAAACATAAGCAAATAACTTGACAGATGACTCCGTCGAAAATGACAGCAACATATATTTATTGGCATTGTTATGAAATAATATGTTATAATGATTGGCAGTGGCATGAAATTATATGTTATATTGGCAATGCTATTATGAAGTAATATGTTATATTGGTTGGCAATGTTAATATGAAATAATATGTTATATTGGTTGGTAATGTCATTATGAAATAATATGTTATATTGGTTGACAATGTTAATATGAAATAATATGTTATATTGGTTGGCGACGCTATGAAATAATATGTTATATTGGTTGGCAGTGTTATGAAATAATATGTTATATTGGTTGGTAGTGTTATTATGAAATAAAATGTTATATTGCTTGGCAATGTTATTAAGGGCAATACTGTAATATGTCATATTGGTTGGTAGTGTTAATAATGGAAATAATATGTTATTTTGGTTGGCAGTGTTATTTTGAAATAATATATTATATTGTTTCGTAATGTCATTATTTATCAGAAGCAGAAGAAGGTTATTAAATCAAGTGTCATTTATGAGTCAAAGGTTGGCTTTTAGTTTTCATCATGAATTTATTTGTCTTTTCGCTCCTTATGGAGAATAGAGCCGCCCTCCTTAAAGGAAACTAATCATTCATGTGACCTTGCAATGGTGAGTTTTGTAACAATTTGTTTGACGTGATGAGGTAGCCAGACTAACGCGTCATATTTGTCGCCTGTTGTGACATGTCTGAAGGAGAAGTCGGCTTATTCTCTCTTTCTCTCCTCTTTTACATTTACAATGATAACATATTGCAGTACTTTTGGCTTTTTGAAATGAATATTCACTTGGCATTTACTGCTAATGTTGTTTGCTTTTTAACTTTCAACTAAGTATATTCTATGATCTGAAGGGTCGGAGTGACTAAGAGGTATGGCGTCCGCCTCGAGTTCTAGAGATACCGGGTTCGATTCCCAGTTGAGGAAATATAACGTATGGACATTTTTTTTTCAGAACCAGTGGTCCTAATGATGTCATACTCCCCCCTGGCCTCCACGGTAGTGAGATCGGATGCCTAACGTTCTCGGATAAGGGCGAAAAAATAGGAGGTCCCGTGTGGAAGTTGAGGACGTTAAAAATCCCATGGCAGTTGGAAATCGTAAAGAGTGGGTCACTCTGGAAGGCCACTGCCCTGGCAAAACTTAAAAATTAGAAACTTAACCACCACAAAAATATTTATAGAATGTGTGATTCCTATATACACTCATTGGGATTTTTGCCGGTGATACGGAGTTCGTGCACTATGCTGAGATCCTCCTTGTGTGATCTAAGGGAGGAGATCGGAGCACTAATGGGGTTGTCAGCGTGCAATGAAGATAGTCCTTAAAACCACACCAAACCAATATTCTGTGATCTGCATATCTAAATTCTACTTCAAATTTCCGTGCATTATGCAAGGCCTAACAAGTACAAGAAACCTGTAGGGCGGACAGATTTTGAAAATGGTCGTTTCGCATTTGCCGTACCGTTATCCCGAGCGGGACATTAATTGTCACAGCACGGTTGGTTAAGATACCTTGTATATGTAAATAAAGAAATGTTAGACAGATATATAGGATCTCATAAGTGGCTCGTGAAAATCTAGCCTCCTATACAAGTTAGTGATGAATTAGGAAGGTGGATATTCTCACAAAGAGATAATATCTCAGATAAGCACTTGAGAATGGATTCTTTTTCCTTGCGATGTGTCTTCCCCCTATTATTCTTACTGAGCATTATTATCATGATTATGAATATATAGCCCCCTTCCCCCCCCCCCCCCCCCCCCCCCAATCTTCTCGTATTGAGGAAATAACACATATATGAATTTTTGAGACAGTACAGTTAAGAAAATCACCAGACCACTTGGTAAAGGGTATAACTTATGTCTTCTTCTTCTTTGAGCCTCAGCCAATGACTGTCAAAGCAGTCAGTGGCCATCACGCCTGGTGGCGTCTTGTAGGGCAGCAGCAAACTGCTTCTACTATTTTCGGTCGGCGGCCATCCTTCGTACAGTGCCCCAGATCTGGTTCATTCTTTGTATCTCGGCCTCCACAGTTCTCGGCCAAGTTGTTTTTGGTCGGCCTTTCTTTCGCTTTCCTTCAGGGATCCATAGCACACTTGTTTTTGTGATGGTATCGGAGTTTCTTCTGAGGACGTGGCCAACCCAACTCCAGCGTCTGCCAGCTATGATGGTGTGCGAGTCCTTTTCGTTACTCCGAGTAAGTAGTTCTTGGTTGGTGATGGTATTCGGTCAAAAGATTCGGAGAATTTTCCTTATAGCAAAGGTACCATTGAAGGCAGATAACTTATGTACATACATTCAATTCCTCAACCAAATATACGGCAGAAGGGAGAAATGAAAATGTAAACGAAAATAATATCGTCATAAACACTAAATAAGTACATGTCTTAGTATGTCCTACTGACCAATCTTCATTAACCCTGGTGTGACTATCATGAGAGTTTCATAACGTTATTGACTGTAGTATTCACTTTGTGATAATCTAGAAGGCACTTTAAATAGAGTTCCGTGATTATTTCAATCAACTTTTGTACACTAAGTACTTCAAGAGAAGAAGCCCCCTCTAATGGCAGCTTAAAATAACAGCTATTACTACTTATATTGAAAGCTGTTACATAGTTCAGATATCTAACGATCAACCAAACAACTTTTCTCTAACGATCAACAAATCAACTTTTATACAATAACTAATTCATGTGAAGAACCTTCCTCTAATGACAAGTTAAAATAACACCTGTTACTACTTATATTGAAAGCTGTTACCTAGTTAAGATACATAATCAATCAATCGATCAATCAATCAATCGATCAATACACTTTAGCTCCCCGAGGAGCATAGGCCTTCAACAAACACATGCCAAGTCTTCCTGTCCTGTGCCATCCACTCAAGTTCTTTCCATGTTTTCCTCATCATTTTCACCTCTGTTTCCAGCTCTCTTCTCCATGTGTTTTTTGGTCTACCTCTGCCTCTCTTTCCCTGTGGATTCCAGAACAAGGACTGCCTTGTAATGCTATCAACAGGTCTCCTCAATGTGTGTCCTATCCGTCGCCAGCGTCTTCTTCTCAACTCTTGTTCCACTGGCACTTGTCTGGTTCTTGTCATCAGTTCCACATTTGTGACTTTGTCATGATTTTTCTTCTTCTTCTTCTTCTTCGTACACTCTCAGATGTCCACTTGAAAGTTCTCAAAGCAGTAGTCAGTTTGACGCTATGTGAATCCCCGTAAAGCTTCTCCACGAAAGGAACTGGCGTCGGCCATATGCGCTTTCTCTGAACCGCATATAAGGGGCAACTCTGAAGCAGATGTTCAGCCGTCATTTTATCAGTGCCACAGTTACACTGATCGGTAGTTCCTATCTTTAGCTTGTTGAATAGATGATATCTCAATCTGTTGTGGCCAGTGCGGAGTCATGATTTCAATCCTTCTATTCTACGCAAGCGCCCATTTATGAATGTGTGTAGCTTTTGATAATGATTTTCTCAAAAGAATATTAATAATCACATGGACAGCTGAATAAACTAACAAAGAATCCACGAGAACAGCTAATGAACAAAAAAATATAATAGCAAATAGAAGAAGATAATCAGTCTTCATTGGGCACGTGATAAGTAGATGAGCACTTGAAAACATCGGAACCGCGGTAAAAATAGAGAGTAAAATACGCAGAAAGAGACAGTGATAAAAAATAATGGATAGCTTAACTCTGTGGTTTGTTCAGATGTCGGCAACCGGTCGACCTAGATGTACAAGTAAATCGCAGGAGACAATTTGGTAGATCTGTATATGACGGAGAAAGGAAAAATAAACACGTTTTAAGGATTTATTCTTTTTCCTCGTTCGTCCTGAAAAGGACATTGGTTGCGTTGTGTCCGTTTACAGCAAAACTGCGATATTTGCGCCTTTCGGCCGACACATCAGACTTCAGCACGGCATTTGTGGGATGGGTGTAAAAAAAAATCGAAAAAAGGTGATTCGTCTTACGAGGACAAAAGACAAAGAAAATAGCCAACGTTACGGCCACAAGGCCTTCGTCAGGGAAAGGAAAGAAAGTGAAGGCTAGATAGGACACATAGGAACCTAAATAAATATAAAAATTAAAACTAGGTACTTCCCTGAAGGCATCGAAGTCCTACCACTTTTGCTGCCCGCGAACGGACGAGCTTGCCCGGAAAAGGAAATGACTGCCAACACCGGATGTACACAATACATACTAAGAAATTAAAAAACGAAACTGAACAATAAACTACCCAAATATAATATTAGTGGGGACTGGAAATAGAAGAGGACAGAATGAGTTGGAGATAAATAAATATGAAATAAAAAATCATGACATATTAAAAACAGTGTATTATATATTCATACATATTATTAGAAGGCGGCAGAAAAATAGAAAAATAGGATAAGAGTGGAAAGAGCCAAAATAGAACAAGAGAGGAAAGGGTGACCTCAGACAAAGGTGTGCAGAGTGTTAAGACCAGCTGGTTTTAGACACCCCATGCGGTGGATAAGACGGTTCTCAAGCTGTTCTCGGCTAGCAGTGTCAGAGGAGCAGGATCTGATCGCCGTGACCTGGATGTCGATGGGACCATGGTGGGCAGGACCATTAAAGTGTATGGCAACTGGTGTAGATTTTTGCTGAGAGATGTCATTCAAGTGCTGGCTGAATATGTCCCCAAGTCGTTTGCCAGTTTGGCCAATATAGGTTTTGGGACCGGGTTTGCCTTCCCACTTCGATCCGTACTCTCTCAGCCAGACTGCAGTGATGCAGCCTGTTTCCAGGACCACCACTTGGAGGTGAAGTAGGGTCTTGGTCAGCTCTGGTTTGCTGACCCTGTCGCAAGCAATCAAGCAATGAGTCGCTGACTACATTCATCTCTCTTGCTGTTTCTTCGGTCCCGATATCCACCGGATTAAAGGTATTTATTTTGTTCACGATCCCAGTAAAAATCTAAGAAGTAGCTTTTAACAACCCGAGACCCCCCTCCCCCCGAATTGCATAAGAAAGGACCGCGATATTTTCTTTGAAGTAGAGTTGACTTACGGTAAACATAATTTAGTTTGAAGTTTTTCATCCCGTTTTGAATAGAAGTGCAGGAAGCACATCATCCGGCAGAGATAAAAGTTACATATTGGTTGCACTTATTTCAAATTCCAGATGGGGGTCGGAGTTATGAGGTATGACGTCCGCCTCGAAATCTTAAGGTACCGGGTTCGATTCCCAGTACAGGAAACATAATTTATTGACATTTTTTTCAGAACCTGTGGTCCCAATGATGTCAAAATCCCATCTGGTCTCCTGGGTAGTGAGATCGAATGCTTAACCTTCTCAGATAAGAGTGAAAAAAATAGGAGGGTCCGTGTGCAAGTTGCGCAAGTTAAAAATTCAACGGCAGTTGGAAATCGTAAAGAGTATGCCTAAGGCCGCTGCCCTGGCAAAAAATTAAAAAATTAGAAACCTACTGACCACATAAATATTTATAGAATGCGTGATTCACATATATACACATTGGTATTCTCGCAGGTGCTACGGAGTTCGTGCACTGTGCTGAGATCACTTGCGTGATCTAAAGGAGGAGATCGGAGCGCTGTTGGAGTTGTCCGTGTGTAATGAAGATAGTCCTTGAAAAGAAAAAAAATTAAACTAAATCAAATTCAGATACTCTGAAACCTGAATGCAGATATGATTTTGTCAAAGTCGGTCTTTAGAGAGCTCGGTGTTTCTAAAGTAGATCTCCTCAAATCCTGTGTTGACTTCCGTTGGTATATATCAACAACTGAACTGACGAGGCATAATCGCCTACGCCTCGAAGTATAACACCACCTGACTTGATTTGACTTCAGTGTCGTAAAATCTTGTATTCTTTTTTTTTCATAACATTAAAAGCAGATCTAAATATTAAAAAAGTTATTTTTATTTGTAACTTTAAACTTGTGGGGAGCAGTCGGGCAATTGGTAGTGTCCAATTACCCACAGCCCATTTCATGTAGCCCCCAGCAAGCTGTTAGATGGGTAAAGACCCTTATTGGTCCGTTTCACTAGGCCCCTGCTTTAACACCTGATGATGGCATTCTTACCTCAAAGGACACTACCTCATTTGACCTCTCGGAAAGTGCGTAAATCGGCGAGACTAAGAAGTAAATTATGCAAACAAAGTTCGTGACTTATCGATTACGCTGTCGGTGCAAACAGAGCGATTCTACAGAATGATTACTTTGAACACGTTAAACTTAGCAAGGACAATATAATTTCGGATTACTCCGAAGGTGTCACCGTCGCTTGTGTAGTTTATTCGTGTGAGTGTGTCAGTTGGTGTTTGTCCATGGGCGTAATTGGATAAACATAAAGGTAAAATTTATCGCTAAATTATTGGGAACAAGTTTGTGGAATAAAGTGAACAAAGTGCCGATTTTTTGGTCGTCTAGTTAAACACGCAGATTTTTTTTTTAATTTTAATGATTAAAAATATCCCGTTCTACCACTGAAGGGTTGTAATTAGGATATATAGTGTTATCAAGCTCAAATAATATGTACAATTGCCGATATGCGAAGCTGACTTCATATCCTCTGTCCAATCATTGTAAATAGGGCAGATCAAAATTGTCGAACTGTGTGCGTATGCCAAAGAAAACAACAGCAGAAAATAAAGAAAAACAAAGCAAAAGAGAAACAAAAAACAACCCCCCTGTGACGATATGGTTGTGCGATCTCAACGTCCACTCCGTCAGTATCACTTTTTTCTTCATTTTTCTCTTCCTCTCACTCATCGCTTTTATTTGGCATAAGTTTTGCCCTTTCATTCATTATTGTGTGGCATATTTTGTGCACCATTGTTTTCTCTCTGTGCTGAATCTAGTAGAGGTAAGTCTCTAACTCTCCACTCCCCTACAGAAGTATTTGCTATAGGACTGTCTTTATCTTGTTTACCACTCCTTAGACGTATTTACGTTCCGCCAGTTGAACTGTGGTATTATCGTAACAATACCCAGTCATCAGACCGGACACCCGCTTATCGCTTTGAATCCGTCTGACCACCTCTGGAAACGTGTCGGTCTAACATTTGACCCCAGTGAAAAGCTGCTGATCGTGTTGACACAAGCTTGTCTTGTGCGTACAATGAAAGAAGACAACATTGTCTGGCGGAGACACGCAGATAAAGGCGATAATTGGATAACCTGTCGGGGTAGACATCTTGGCAGAAGACATTATGCCAAGAAAACATGGTCACAATATTGTGGGGGCAGATAGGTGCAGCCGGAACAATATTACGTCTTATTATAAAGAGGTCACGCGTGGATATTAAAATTAATATTTTAAACACGCGAGGGAATATCTAAATCGTCCCCACCTTAACAGTGTTAGAGAGATTTGATTGGTTTGATTTGAAATGCCGGAATAAACAATGCATTCTATTGGAACATTCGCCGGAAACACCATCTGTGAAATGAACTGAGAATGAGATATATAATCTAGTGAACTCAGAAATACAGAACAGACAGCTTTGCAACTTCATACGAGCAACTTCGACCAGCCAGGAAGAGAAGGATCGGACTTAGAATTCCTATATCAAAAGTGACAGATCGACAGTATTTGGGCAACTTTGAAACCTTAAGAGTAAACCCACATATTTAAATACAAGACTGGAAACTTAAAAGGACCAGGACAGATCTAAGTATAAGGGAAACTTTAAAACTTAAAAAAGTCAGCCCACAGTTTTAAATACGAAGACTGGTGTCCTAAGGAATTGGATCACCGTCATAAGACAAACTTTCCCCAGACCAAGTGTTTCACCCGTCATAAGAGGAATTATAGATTTCCAGGCCAAGTGTTTCACCCGTAATAAGAGGGATTCAAAATTTCCAGACGAAATTGATTCGAGAGCATATGCACCGAAATTGCTTGGGTCCATTCTGAATCTGGGCAGTGAGATTGTGTATTCCCAAAATTTGGGGTAAGTTGTGAACATTTCCTTTACAAACGTGAATTTAACATGTTTTATTGCTAGTAGATATATATGAGGCTGGCAAGTCAAGATATGAGAATAGTACATTCATGAACCACTACAGCAAGAGCTGGTGATTTTTTTCTGACTAGTCGTGCGGGAAACCCGACAGCAGAGCGACCCCAGACTCCGACTGGAGCAGTGATGAGTGATGACTACATCATATGTGCCTCCAGTGTAACATATTATCTTGTGAGATTTATGTACCTTTTTTAATTGTAATTCAGGCAAAAAATATTCACGCACTCCAGACGCAATTTCCTAGTTAATACACAGATGGATGCGGGTGAATTTTCATCATATTCCCTGAGTTACACTGTGTGCTCGGGAATTTGATTCTTCTGAGAGGTTAACATTGGTGGGTGGAGCGCATGACAATGGGCCTGTGGTTTTGCGGCGAACAATTGTACTCAACAGGCACTTGTTTCTTTCTATTTGTCTATAGTTCGTGGTTACAAGCCATCAGACGACTTGTGGTACTAACGCAGCTAGTGTGAGAGAAATGCAACCACCATAACCGCCTACAGTGGAAGAGAGTGTGGAGAAGGCTTTCGTCATCACAGAATTGATGAACCACAGCTGCAGGACTCACTCATACAAGCTAAGTGCTAACTAAAAGGCACCAGCAAAAAGGACATTTCAGTTAAACTTTAAGTATAAAGTTAAATTTCCACCTACGTCTCAATGACGAGAACTTTATATCTATCAAAATTCCACTCATCTTTCCATATTTATTTTAACCTGTTAAAGACTAATTCGCTATTAAATTTGTTACCTGTTGTTTTAAAACTAAACAATAATCGTTGATTCAGTTATATGTATGAAAGCAAACGTATGAGCCAGAATTATATATATATATATATATATAAAATATATATATATATATATATATATATATATATATATATATATATATATAAATATATATATAGATATATATATATATATATATATATATATATATATATATATATATATATATATATATACACACAAATACTTAGACATATTTTTACCTCTAAACAGAGCTATACTTTATAAGAGGGATTTCGTTGGATTACACCAACTGGGGGCTTGAACGGGCTAAACCATTGCTTAAACCCTTCACAAAAGGCAACGGACCAGATAATAAATTAACAAATTGCTCAGCCCTAAGCAGCTTTTGTTCTTGACGTCTGGGAATATCTTGTGAATTCATCCTTCAGGTAGAAGTGACATTAATCTTCTATCTACATTTCTACCAAGAGTAATCTTGCGCGCAGGTAGATACCTTGGAAGCCAATATTTGATACTCTTGAGTTTTGGTCATTGTTGGACCACTACTGAAAGCAGGGGAGGCAATCCGTGACACAACCCCCCCCCCCCCTTTTCCCTTAAAAAAAACAACCAAACACAAACAAGAAATAGGTTAGGTATGTACGAGTAATACTTAGGATCACTAATCTCATGCAACAGAAACGGAAAAAGAAAACAGAAGTTGAAACAGAAGATAAAGAAATATTAGCTTTCATAGAACACGCACAGCAATAAATACATACATACATACATGCATACATGCATACTGTGGTGAAATTACAGTGATGCAACGCTAAAATTCCTCCATTTTTTTATAACAGTTAAAATGAAATGTAGGGATAAAATTTGGATAAGATACGCTGCTACTTCTTCGCCCACGCCTGAGTTTTCTAGTGTCATTGAAAACCAACTAGTGTATAACATGAAGACTAACGGCCTATTCGTTTAGACGGGGTAGAAACGGAGATAAAAGGAAAAAAATGATGCGGTCTGCACACGTGTTTGAATCTAAAGCCTAGAAGACGCAATTTGTAGTTTTAAAGAAAAAAATTACGCCACTAGTTGACACAATGTAAGAAAATGGAACACGAAAAACGACCTTAGCTCTTGTCAGAAACAGACGTATCTTGGACGTTCTACGGTAAATAGTCGTTTTAATTTGAATATAGCGGCAAACACCGTGAACGAGTAGTAAAAACAAATTTCAAGACTAACATGGGCAAAATTATGTATTTTCTTAATAATAAGTTTAGAAGAATAAAAATTAGCTAGTTTGATAGTCCATCTTTCCCTGAGAAATAATATACTTTTAATTACAAAGACGGACAGATAACACGGAAGATATTGACGAAAGACTGTATTGTTCAATACAGACGAGCAGACAGTTATTTGTGCATACTTCTCACAAAAGTTACTTTTGACACGTCCTTGAGACTAACGTAGAAAAACAAATTGCAGGTGGACAAGGGGCAGACAAGGAGGGTAGAAGCTAAAAATAACTTAGCATAGAAATCTTATACGTAAGTGAGACAAAATTTGTGTAGTTTTTTTTGTAGTTTGGTCCAAAACGAAGTGTAATTTTGGGAAAAACCAAGTTCGGACGGACGGACCGACAGAAGTACATTTCACACTAGACAGAAACTGGACTAAAATTGGACATTTAAGTTTAAATATTTAAACTGTAGAGGGGAAGTACTCTGATTGGACGAAAGATTAATATTGTTGACAAAAATTAGCCGGCAAGTGCCATTTGTTGAAGACTGTCCACAGCAACAGATCGTTGATGCTTAGAACTGTGACGCCCAGTAAAGATAGATAATATTTCAAGTGGGACGCCATAGTATAGCCAGCAGCTCAGCTGAGTTTGTGCTAGTACAACGTATCTGTGTGTTTTCATTTGAATTGTGGTAAGGGAAAAATTATTAACCTTTTTATTTAACAATTCTGAGTGATTGATACTGCCATGTCATGAAAAATGATTACGACAAGTGAGTACTTATTCTAGGTCCCCAGCGACAGTCCAGGGCCTAGAGGCGAATGAATAATATGGGAAACCATATCCAAGAATGTAGAAGACAGATCTTTATTTCAGGAGATCAGTGGGAACATATCACCCAACTTATTAGATAGAAAAAGAGACTAATTAACATATTTCAGATGTAATGCAGTCATAGAGGAATGGGAAACTGGTGCTACTTGATGACAGCCTGGATGAGAGGTGCTGGGTCGGTCAGAGAGATCTGATCTTGTCTTGTTAATTTATGTTTTATGATTAGTAAACAGGGTAAAGTAGGCAGTATGCTATGACATAGCCTAATTTTGTGGTTTCAGAATTACTTTGTCTGGCACTGTGCTAGTGCCAGATGCTCTGAAGAGATCAAACGGTGGATGACTAGAAGCCTATTATTTTACCTCAGCAACTGTGAGGAGTAGCCTATCATTTTACCTCAGCAACTGTGAGGAGTGGGCCAAGTGAACATCTTGACTACATCGACACAGGCCAGTTAAGTATTGAAGACCTGGCCTGCTGCTGATTCATCAATATAAATAAATAAATTTTAAAAACACTGTGAATAAAGAACTTTACCACCATTACACCTGTTAAAAAACCAATGAACAGTATAACAAGAACTAGGCATGATGATACCACCACGACCCGTCATCCAGTACTAGTTTTCCAAAAGACTCTGTAGTTAGTATCCATATTAACAAATTTCACTTATATATCTATGTACAAATTTTTTCATGTGATCATTCAATTTTATGCTCTTTGATTGATATAAATTCCTCTTGATTCACACGTCCTGACCATAAGAAAACTTGGCTCAGGACTAAATAAAGTTAAAAAAAAAATTGTAAATTTTAAATTTCAACACAATATTAGTTTACTTGATCATAGAGCTTAGTATTAGACCTAGTGTTTATATGTGTGTGTCTGTGTACTTAATTACCTGCACACCACATTTCAGTACCCTAGACATTGAAAGTAGCTAACATACATAATAGCAGAATAAGTCTGTTTGAGGTCATAGGTGGTAGCAGAAAGGTATCCTGTAAAACTCACATAAACTTTTATCTTCAGGGACCTTCACAGCTGACCTCATTCAGTACACTAGGTAACATAGCAACCACACTTAATAACATCAAAACCACCACATATATTGGATAGCTCGTGTTCCGGGATTTAAATTTATCAAGTATATAAGGGTCTCCTGGTCCGGGAATTAAACTAGTTGGGTATAGGCTTGTATAAATTCAACAGTATCCCTAAAATTAAAAGTAATAATTAAGGTGGAAAGTAAAAGTTGATGAATCTTCACAGCCAGTGGTAATTAATTAATTAGTGTTACTTTGGTAATTAGATTTGGTAATCTATCTTAGACATTATTAAAGTGTGTGATACAGTATGGCAGATCTAGCCAAATTCAGATCGGCTGCTGTGCTGACTGCTAAGGAGATGAACAAAGAGGGTCAGGCTTTGATCCAATATGTAACTTCAGAATGTGACAAGTATATTGAAAGGGAAGATAGGAGGTTAGCTGAAGAGAAGAGGTTACAAATTGAGGCTGACAAAGAGGCTAAGGCATTGGAGGCAGATAGGGTGGCTGAAATAAAGCGGCTCCAATTGGAAGAGAAGAAATTAGAAGCAGAGGAAAAGAGACAGGCTGCCGAAAGAGAGGAAAAGAGACAGGCTGCTGAAAGAGAGGATAAGAGATTACAAAGGGAGCACGCATTACGACTAAGGGAGTTGGAAATTCAAGGCCATGCTCCTGAAAATGGTGCCAGCCCTTTTCCCTCCGACGCTACTGCTAGTCAGGGAGCCTCAACCTCAGCTATGGGTTTTCATTTAGACCATTTTGTTGAGAAAGACGACGACATAGAATGGTATCTAGGTAGATTTGAACTTTTGGCTACCACGTATGGGTTAGAGAGAGAGAGGTGGAGTCTTAAGTTATCCCAGGGGCTTAGGGGTACTTCTTATGAAGTTTTTGCTAAAATGAATAGAGACGACCAAGACAATTATGACATGCTAAAGCAGGCTCTGTTATTAAGATATGAAAAGAATGGTGAATTTTATCGTAAGAAGTTTAGAAATGCCAAGCTTTTGTCTGGGGAGACATACCACCAATTCTCTGCCAGACTGGAAACCTATTTGGAGAAATGGACTGCTCTGGGGAAGACCCAAGATCTCAAAGAAATGATCATGATAGAGCAATTAAGAGAGTCCATGGCTCCAGACCTGAGAAAATTTCTCATGGAACAAGGTGCAGAGAGGTTGGGGGAGGTACTGAATGTCGCTGAGAGGTACCAAGCAGCCCAGGCAGAGGTAGCTGGCACTAAAAAGAAACATATAGAGAATTTTAAAGCCACACAGCACTTTAATAAATTTGATACCAGAGAACAAGGTAACAAAGGTAGGACAAACTTTGATAGGCCACGCAATGATTATCGTGATAGAAACTCACAGTTCAATGACCAAAAATATAATAAAAGAAAACCGTTTAACCAAGGAAAGAGGTGATGTAAATGGTGTAAGAAGGACAACCATAACACCGAATTTTGTAAAAGGAAACCTTCTAACATTGCTGCCATGAAATCGGGGAACCAGAGATTAAAGGTTAAACCTACTGGACAGCAGGAACCTTATCACCCCCCAGTTTGTGAGGATGTTATTTGTAACGGGGTCACCATAAGGTGAATATATGATACAGATTTGGATTATGATTCAGTTGTGAAGGCTAGCCTAGTGGACCCAAGTCAGTATACCACCGAAACAGTGGAAATACAAGGGGCGACAAAGGACATACCACTCATGACACTTCCCATCGCAAGGATAACGGTGAAAACTCGCTATGTGGAAGGAGAAATCAGAGCAGCAGTGATAGATGAACCAATCTACCCTCTGATATTGGGGTGTAGATACGTCTTCTTGGGGAGTCCCGAGAGACCTGTGATCATGGCGACAGTGCAGACCAGGTCACAGTCAAAGGAAGAAGAAGGTGAACCTATAAATGCTCATCCAGAAGAGATGAGGAAGGCGCAGGCTGAGGATAGGACACTCAAGCCATATTTTAAAAAATTGCCCAAATGCCACACACCTCCAAGCAAGGGAGATTATATTATGAAGAACAAATTGCTATACAGGAAGGCCGGAACTGGAACAAATGGTCACAACCAGCTGGTTCTTCCCACTTCATATAGGGAGAAAGTGATGGAACTAGGGCATGCGATTCCCTTCAGTGGTCACATGGGGATCAGCGCCACAGGACGGCGTATAGCTTGTCATTACTTCTGGTCAGGGATAACGGAAGATATAAAAAGATATGTAAAATCCTGTCCAGAATGTCGAAGGGTAGCTCCAAAGCATTGGACTGCTCCTGCAACTCTAGGGGAAATGCCCATAGTGGGAACACCTTTTGAGAGGGTTGCAGTGGATATTGTGGGACCTCTCACTCGGACCAAGAGGAGGAACAGTTACATCCTTATTCTGGTGGACACTTGTTCTATGTGGGGAGAGGCGGTAGCCCTGTCATCAATTGATTCGAAACATGTGGCAGAGGCATTGCTTACAATATTCACAAGATTATGATTCCCGCATCAAATCTTGACTGATAATGGCTCACAGTTCAAGGGGAAACTAACGGAAGACGTGTTTAAGCTATTTCAAGCCAGACACTTTCATTGTAGTCCGTACCATCCACAAGGGAACGGCCAGGTAGAGAGGTTCAATGGGACCCTCATTTCTATCCTGAGGAAGCTGGCACATGAGAAACCTGATATGTGGGATCAATTTCTGCCCGCTGCGTTGTTCGCGTACCGGGAAGTACCACATAGTTCAACCGGGATGGCACCCGCAACCCTGTTATTTGGGAGGCCAATAAAAGGTCCATTAGAAGCATTATTGAGGACCTGGACAGATGAGAAGGCAGAAGAGACTGTTACCTCATCATATCAATATGTGAACGAGCTGACCACTCGTCTGAAAGCTGGATGGAAACTGGCAAATGATAATTTGAGACAAGCCAGGAAGAAACATTCAGCTTATTTTAATAGGAAAGCAAAGGACAGAGAATTAGCTGTGGGAGAGAAAGTGCTTCTTCTACTACCCGGCAGCCATAATAAGTTGCAAATTGGATGGCAAGGTCCATATACGGTTCTAGAGAAGGTGTCTAGAACAAACTATAAAATTGACAAAAAGGGGAAGGAGAAAATATATCATGTGAACCTTTTAAAGAAGTATCTGGACAGACAAATCCAAGAAAGTACCCCTTTACTGACCTTGGCTATCGCAACTGAAATGAAAAAGGAACCACTCACCTCACATGAATACCCATTACACCCCTGTGAGACAGCCGCACAGGTAAAAGTCAGTAAGCACCTGACTAAAAACCAGAGGGAGAGAGTTCAACAGGTTCTGGGGGAACATACGGATGTGTTAACAGACAAAAAGGGAAATACTAATTTGCTACAGTATGACATGAAGCTGGTAGACTCAACACCAATCTGTATGAGAGCCTATTCTGTTCCGTTCGCTAAGGAGAAGGCATTGAAAGAGGAGATAGATTATTTGTTGAAAGAAGGGATTATTTCTCACAGTGAATCTTCTTTTAGCTCCAGTGTAGTTTTGTTGAGAAAACCGTCTGGGGAACATAGACTGTGCATAGATTACAGGAAACTGAATGCTGTCACAGAAGGTCAGGTGGATCCATTACCGGACACAAAACAGTTATGTGCCAGATTGAACAAGGCAAAATACTTTTCGAAGGTGGATCTTAGCAAAGGCTATTACCAGATTCCAGTGAAGCCTGAAGTTCGACCTTATTTAGCTTTTAGCACCTCGGAGGGACATTATGAATTCAACATGTTACCATTCGGATTGAAAAATGCTCCGAGTGTATTTTCTAGGATGATGCGCAAATTGTTGGATCCCTTGAATAATCCATGTATCACAAATTTCATGGATGATATTCTCATCGCCACAGAAACATTTGAAGAACACATTAACTCTCTGAATATGCTATTTGATAGGCTCAGAGAAGCGAACTTAACTGCTAGACCAACAAAATGTTGTATTGGATGCAAAGAGTTGGAATTCTTGGGACATACTGTATATCAGGGTAACATGACCCCTGACCCCAAGAACTTGGAAAAACTGCAGAGAGCACCTAGACCGCAAACAAAAAAAGACGTGCGATCATTCATGTCGTTGTGTGGGTTTTACCAAAAATATATCAAAAATTGTAATTCTATATGTGCTCCTCTGACTGATCTGACTCGCAAGGGAAATCCAGATAAAATTGTTTGGTCAGCGCAATGTGAATTGGCATTCCAAGAGTTAAAGGAAAAACTCACTAGCAAGCCTATTCTCAAATTGCCTGATTTGACTCAGGACTTTGTGGTGAGAACGGATGCAAGCAATGTAGGCCTGGGAGCTACTTTGTTGCAAAGGTCTTCTTCACCCAATAGGGAACTGAACCCAGTCGCTTATGCTAGCCGCAAGTTGAACAAAGCGGAACAAGGCTATTCCACAAGCGAAAAAAGAGTGTTTAGCGTTAATCTGGGCAATAAAAAAGTTCCAAATCTATCTGTATGGTAGGACTTTTGTGGTCCAAACAGATCACCAGCCTCTCGTGTTCTTATCTCAGGCCAAGCATGAAAATGCTAGATTGTTACGATGGTCTTTATTGTTATAACCATATAAGTTTAACATTGAATATATCCCGGGCTCACAGAATGTCGGTGCAGATTTCCTCAGTAAGCACCCCTGTGATCAAAATTAGAGTAGTTGGCAGGCGTAAGGAGTTAATTTTATCTGTGTGTATCACTGGTTTTGGAACTTGCATTAATGCATGTTCTTAGGTGGGGAGATGTGTGGTGAAATTACAGTGATGCAACGCTAAAATTCCTCCATTTATAAAGATAACAGTTAAAATGAAATGTAGGGATAAAATTTGGATAAGATACGCTGCTACTTCTTCGCCCACGCCTGAGTTTTCTAGTGTCATTGAAAACCAACTAGTATATAACATGAAGACTAACGGCCTATTCGTTTAGACGGGGTAGAAACGGAGATAAAAGAAAAAAATGATGCGGTCTGCACACGTGTTTGAATCTAAAGCCTAGAAGACGCAATTTGTAGTTTTAAAGAAAAAAATTACGCCACTAGTTGACACAATGTAAGAAAATGGAACACGAAAAACGACCTTAGCTCTTGTCAGAAACAGACGTATCTTGGACGTTCTACGGTAAATAGTCGTTTTAATTTGAATATAGCGGCAAACACCGTGAACGAGTAGTAAAAACAAATTTCAAGACTAACATGGGCAAAATTATGTATTTTCTTAATAATAAGTTTAGAAGAATAAAAATTAGCTAGTTTGATAGTCCATCTTTCCCTGAGAAATAATATACTTTTAATTACAAAGACGGACAGATAACACGGAAGATATTGACGAAAGACTGTATTGTTCAATACAGACGAGCAGACAGTTATTTGTGCATACTTCTCACAAAAGTTACTTTTGACACGTCCTTGAGACTAACGTAGAAAAACAAATTACAGGTGGACACGGGGCAGACAAGGAGGGTAGAAGCTAAAAATAACTTAGCATAGAAATCTTATACGTAAGTGAGACAAAATTTGTGTAGTTTTTTTTTTTTGTAGTTTGGTCCAAAACCAAGTGTAATTTTGGGAAAAACCAAGTTCGGACGGACGGACCGACAGAAGTACATTTCACACTAGACCGAAACTGGACTAAAATTGGACATTTAAGTTTAAATATTTAAACTGTAGAGGGGAAGTACTCTGATTGGACGAAAGATTAATATTGTTGACAAAAATTAGCCGGCAAGTGCCATTTGTTGAAGACTGTCCACAGCTACAGATCGTTGATGCTTAGAACTGTGACGCCCAGTAAAGATAAATAATATTTCAAGTGGGAAGCCATAGTATAGCCAGCAGCTCAGCTGAGTTTGTGCTAGTACAACGTATCTGTGTGTTTTCGTTTGAATTGTGGTAAGGGAAAAATTATTAACCTTTTTATTTAACAATTCTGAGTGATTGATACTGCCATGTCATGAAAAATGATTACGACAAGTGAGTACTTATTCTAGGTCCCCAGCGACAGTCCAGGGCCTAGAGGCGAATGAATAATATGGGAAACCATATCCAAGAATGTAGAAGACAGATCTTTATTTCAGGAGATCAGTGGGAACATATCACCCACCTTATTGGATGGAAAAAGAGACTAATGAACATATTTCAGATGTAATGCAGTCATAGAGGAATGGGAAACTGGTGCTACTTGATGACAGTCTGGATGAGAGGAGGTGCTGGGTCGGTCAGAGAGATCTGATCTTGTCTTGTTAATTTATGTTTTATAATTAGTAAACAGGGTAAAGTAGGCAGTATGCTATGACATAGCCTAATTTTGTGGTTTCAGAGTTTCTTTGTCTGGGACTGTGCTAGTGCCAGATGCTCTGAAGAGATCAAACGGTGGATGACTAGAAGCCTATTATTTTACCTCAGCAACTGTGAGGAGTAGCCTATCATTTTACCTCAGCAACTGTGAGGAGTGGGCCAAGTGAACATCTTGACTACATCGACACAGGCCAGTTAAGTATTGAAGACCTGGCCTGCTGCTGATTCATCAATATAAATAAATAAATTTTAAAAACACTGTGAATAAAGAACTTTACCACCATTACACCTGTTAAAAAACCAATGAACAGTATAACAAGAACTAGGCATGATGATACCACCACGATCCGTCATCCAGTACTAGTTTTCCAAAAGACTCTGTAGTTAGTATCCATATTACCAAATTTCACTTATATATCTATGTACAAATTTTTTCATGTGATCATTCAATTATATGCTCTTTGATTGATATAAATTCCTCTTGATTCACACGTCCTGACCATAAGAAAACTTGGCTCAGGACTAAATAAAGTTAAAAAAAAATTTTAAATTTTAAATTTCAACACAGTGTTAGTTTACTTGATCATAGAGCTTAGTATTAGACCTAGTGTTTATATGTGTGTGTCTGTGTACTTAATTACCTGCACACCACATTTCAGTACCCTAGACATTGAACGTAGCTAACATACATAATAGCAGAATAAGTCTGTTTGAGGTCATAGGTGGTAGCAGAAAGGTATCCTGTAAAACTCACATAAACTTTTATCTTCAGGGACCTTCACAGCTGACCTCATTCAGTACACTAGGTAACATAGCAACCACACTTAATGACATCAAAACCACCACACATACATACATGCATACATACATACATACACACATACATACACGCACGCACACACACACTCACACACACACTCACACGCACAATCACACACACTCTCACACACACACACTCACTCACACACACACACTCACTCACACACGCGCACACAAACACACATACACACATACGCACATACATACATACATACACACATACATACACACACATACACACATATACACTCATACATACACACTCACCCCGCACACACACAATCACACACACAGAGTTTTGCTGAATAATGTTTTAAAAATATTTATTTTTATTAAACTTCGTTACCATACAGATGCTATAAAAACATTAGCATCAATATAAGAAACCAGTAATATTAATTTTTTAAGAGAACTTTCAAACATTATTTTGACATACATTCACGTATCAACGTTTTTATACAACACTTTATGGATAGCTCTTTTCAAAATTTCCTCAACTATTCATTCATTCATTCATAACCCTCCACTCCCAAAGGAGCATAGGCCTTCAACAAACACATGCCAAGTCCTCCTGTCACGTGCCATCATCTCAAGTTCTTTCCACGTTCTCCTCATCATTTTCACCTCTGTTTCCAGCTCTCTTCTCCATGTGCTTCTTGGTCTTTCTTTGCCTCTCTTGCCCTGGGGGTTCCAGAACAAGGACTGCCTTGTAATGCTATCAACAGGTTTCCTCAGTGTGTGTCCTATCCATCGCCATCGTCTTCTTCTCATCTCTTGTTCCACTGGCACTTGTCTTGTTCTTGTCCTCAGTTCCACGATGGTAGCCTTGTCTTACCATTTTAATCCCTCTATTCTAGGCAAGCACCCATTTATGAAAGTCTGTAGCTGAGTGGTTGTTGTCTTTGTTGTTCTCCGTGTCTCAGAGCCATACAATAGGACTGACTTCACATTTGAGTTGAAGATTATTATTTTCGTGTTGGATCCGATTTCTCTTGATCTCCATATATTTTCCAAATCAATGAAAGCTCCTCTTGCTTTTTGTATTCTTGGTTTGATATCACTGTCTGTCCCTCCAACTTTGTCTATATTGCTGCCAAGATATGTGTACGATTCTACATCTTGTATTGGTGTTTCTTCAAGTTCAACCCTGTTATTATTGCCTGCATTTATTCTCATTATTTTTGTCTTTTCCTTGTGTATTTTCAGACCCAATTGCTGTGACCTCTCATCGAGTGTTTTCAATTTGTCCTGCATCTGATTACGGTTATGGGACATAAGAGCCAAGTCATCAGCAAAATCCAGATCATCCAACTGCTTAGTCAGAGTCCACTGGATTCCATTTATGTTGTTTGTTGTCGATGATCTCATAACCCAGTCTATTGCTAGTAAGAAAAGAAATGGAGACAAGAGGCATCCCTGTCGCACTCCTGTTCTTATCCCAAATGGTTCTGTAAGCTGTCCTTCGTGAAGAACTCTGCATGTCATCTCTTCATATGTTTTCTTTATTAAATTAATGATCTTCAGGGGAACTCCACAATGCCTCATCAATTTCCAAAGTGATTCTCTGTCTACACTGTCAAATGCCTTTTCGTAGTCCACAAATCCGATGTATAGGGTGAATTCCATTCCAGACTTTGTTCAACTATTATTCTCAAAGTGGCTATCTGGTCTGTACAGGATCTGTTTTGTCGAAAACCTGCTTGTTCATCTCTCAGTTTCTTGTTTATGGACTCTTTTAACCTCTCAAGAATAATCCTGTTTAATACTTTTCCTGGCACTGATAGTAACATTATTCCTCTATAATTTGTGCACTCTTGTAAATTTCCCTTCTTAGGCAACTTAACAAGATATCCTTCCTTCCATTCTGCTGGTATCTCTTCCTTTTCCCAGACTTTACCAATTAATTTATGTAACATCTCTGTAGCCGTGTCGATATCTGCTTTGATGGCCTCTGCTGGAATGCCATCAGGTCCAGACGCTTTTCCATCTCTTAGAAGCTTTATGGCTTTCTTTATTTCTTCCTTCGTTGGTCTTTCACCGTTAATTTGTAGCTCTGCTTCTGCTGGCTGGATGTCCGGAGGGGTTTTTTGGAACTGGACTATTGAGAAGGTCCTCAAAATATTCTGTCCACCTCTTCATTTGCTCTTGTATATTGCTGAGCAGTTTTCCATTCTTGTCTTTTATGGGGCAACTTGTTTGCTTGTATTTCCCTGTTAGCTTCTTTGTGCTGTTATACAGTTCTCTCATATTTCCTTTGGCTGCAGCATCTTCTGCCTCTCTTGCCAACTCCTCAATATGCTTCCTCTTGTCTCTTTTGCTAATTTTTTTTACTTCTTTGTTTGCTTCTGTGTACACTTCTTGAGCCTTGGCTTTGGAACTTCTGGTTTTGCTTGTGTTTAAATCTGCTTTCTAGTTTTTTTTTGTCTTTTATCTTATTGATGGTTTCTTTTGTTATCCATGTTTTTTTGTTGTCGTTCCCTTTTCCCCAGTATTTCTTCACATGTCTCATTCAATACAGTTTTGATTTGCTGCCAATAGTCTTCTGTATTCTCTACATCTTCCAGCTGTTGGAGCACTTGGAATTTGTTGGATACTGTGACCGCAAATTTGTCTCTTGTTTCTTGATTTCTTAGATGTCCTACATTAAATTGTTGTCTATAATTTTGCATTGTTGCATATCTCTTGAGTTTCATTTTTACTTTGGCTATCAGAAGGTGGTGATCTGATGCCACATCTGCTCCTTTATATACCTTTACATCCTGCAATGATGATCGAAACTTCTTGTTTATGCATATATGATCAATGTGATTTTCTGTTCTATGGTCTGGTGATATCCATGTTGTCTTGTGAATTCTCTTATGTGGAAACATGCTTCCTCCTATAGCCAGTTGATTTAAAGCACAGAAGTTTGAGAACAGTTCCCCATTTTCATTCATTATTCCTAGCCCATGTTTTTCCATGACTTCTTCAAAGCCGGTGTTGACTGTACCTATCTTTGCATT
Organism: Oreohelix idahoensis; assembly: GCA_024509875.1. NCBI lineage: Eukaryota > Metazoa > Mollusca > Gastropoda > Stylommatophora > Oreohelicidae > Oreohelix > Oreohelix idahoensis. The sequence continues at coordinate 163,598 of JAMPIV010003786.1, forward strand.
CATGTCACCCATCAAAATTGTGATGTCTCTTCTTTTTACTTTTTCCATAATTTCCTGTAGTCTAGTATAAAATGCTTCTTTCACAGACTCTTCTTTGTCATTAGTTGGTGCATAACATTGGATGACATTTACATTTATTTTCTTTTTGGCTGTTTTAAAAAGTAGCTGTTATTATTCTAGGTCCAACGGCTTCCCATTCAATGAGTGCTTTCTGCGCTTCTTTAGATAACATAAGAGCTACCCCTTCACTGTGGTGTGAACTTTTGTCTTCATGTCCTGAGGACAGCACCAATTCACCTGAGATGAGTTTCTTCTTGTCTACCCCCTTCCACTTTGTTTCACACATTCCCAGAACCTCGATTTTATATTCCCTCATTTCTGCTGCTACTTGTGCCACTTTACCTTCTTCGTTTAATGTCCGAACATTCCAGGTGCCAAATCTGGTAGTTCTTCTAGAAGAAAGAAGGTTAGTCAGTAACACAGACTCCTTTCGGCTTTCTCTGTGTTGCATCATACGCCTCCCTGCGAGAGAACCTTCCCCTGTCTTGGATGGCTGTGTTTTATTTTCCTTATATGACTTGTCCATGTTTGTTGAAGTTTTTTGTGGTTTAAATTTTTTACAGGATGGGGTAACCAGCCCCTTGCCCAACCCTCCTTAGTCGCTTTCTACGACATGCTTGGCAGGGAACAGTGTTACTATTCTTTGCTCCCCTTTCGGGCCCCAGTAACACACAGGTGTCCTCAACTATTGCGGTCTCCAAAAACTCGTTCAGTTCGCCACCACTGCTTGTAATAAAGCCAAATGATGTATACGTCTGTCTAGCTGATTTTGCGCACGTCCCGTACGACCCTGAAAGCTGACATTGTGGAAATGTTATCGTGGACCCACTGAACTGGTAAGCAAAAACTCGACAACTAGGAAACTCCAACCTCCAGGGGTGGAAATCCCGGTTATCTGTCACAGACGGGCTTGTTAGTCAGACTTTGCGTACTTCCCAACGACCACAGCTCTGAACATTTGCGCATTGCCTGAAAGCAGATGTTCTAATGTGTGGCGTGTTGTCTCCGCTACTCTGCAATAGTGGTCCACTAATGGCCAAAAATCGGGTAAAAGGATGAGGGTTTTCAATGGTATCAACATTTGCTCACGATTACTCTTGACAGAGATATAAATAAAAGAATGATACTTCTTTTTCTCACAGGGATTTTTGGATTGTCAAGTATAACTACTGAGTCACCTAAGTTGTTATAAACTTAGTATTCTCCGCCCACTTCGGTGAGAAAATGTGTTTTGACTGGTATTTTATGAGCCGCCAGTTGAAGGTGATTTATATATATATATATATATGATAAGGGTGGATTTGAGCTGAAGTGGTAACTTGCCACCCTTATCGACACCTGGTGTTAAAGTGCAAGATGTAGGTGTCTTCTCTGATTTAGGATGTTGCTGTGTATGTGGTAGTGGAACAGTTCACAGGGTTATCACACAGGCAACATGACGTGTAGAGTCATAGAAAGGGTAACTTCGTTGTATAAGCTTCTTCCATTTATTGCACGCCACAAACAGTCATGATACTTATGACATCAACATAGTTAACGAGTTCAGCAAGATGATAAGGCACATTGAAAACAATTTCTGTAGTCAGCAATGACAGCTGTTGTATATATGCGTCATAAGACATCACAGTTCAATAGATTCAGAAATTCATAAATCATAGAGTTCTAGTTCGTGAAGCTGTATAAATAATAATAATTTCTATAACTTCTGCAACAGTGTCAGCTACAGATCTTCAATGTTCATAAACAATAATAAATGCTCCCATTCTGATGCTAGCAGATCAGTTGTATACAATAAGTCCGTTCACTGTCTGCACGTGAATAGCATACATGGGCTACAGGTCAGCTCGACCTTTATAATGTTCCTAAGTCTAACCATCTGACTTGGACGTGATCTCTGATATAACGAATCCTGGAACACAGACAATAGTCTTGTTGGTCTAGAGCGACCCATATATATTTAACTAGTTCAGGTATACAGATACCGGTGACTTAATCCTAGTCAAAGTACCTCTCCATTTTGAATCACACAGGCGAGCAAATAGGCGACAAAATGACGAACCTCTAGATGATAGCATAAAGTTCGATACAAGAGGAATTACCTTATTTCGGAAAATCAACCATGAACATATGCCTCCAGGCAGGCGTGAATAATACTGGGAAATAGTCTAGTTAGCTAACTAACTCACAACGACAATGTATTTCCCTCAGAGAATCACAAGACGCAGGTCGCGTCTGCTCGCTTCTTAAACCATTTCTAAACTCCCGAACTGGGCGGAACACACAGAACGAACTCCCAGCTTTTGACATGCGCAGAACGACAATCTCTGAGTTGCCGTTCACAATAAGACGATTCTAAGAACATTCGAGATAAAAGTCTTACACAGTCGCGCCTTTTATGGTCATGAAAAGAAGCGTTAAGAAAGGTTTCAGACATCTACCATAGTTGACTGGTACTACCAAATAAGGAGATGTGGTCACGCTTCGTTCAAGAAATTATAGACCGAACGTGTCTCTATACAAGAGAAGGCAAACTCCTAAAAAATTGTAGTTTCGATAACTCGGATTATGTCCCTTTGACCATAGAAAACATAATACACACTTCAGTCAAAAAAAATGATCATACATATGAAAAATGTTTATACAAACGAAAAATAATAATGATCCGTGCGTAACATTACCGCACCCTCCCTGGAAAAAAAAAATGAAACATTTTTTTTTAAATCCTGGAGCCGGAAAAAATCTAGGCTCCTAACGCACGTATGATGCGTGGATATATACCTAACAAATTAGCTCAACGCATGGAGCGACACTGAGATCATATCTCAGATCCTTAGAGAAAAAAATTTATCTAAGTATACGCTGATATATTCCAGGAAGGTGCCACCAACACACGCCACAATGATGGCAACAACATAATGACAATCAAATTATTCTCATACCAATATATGAAATTAAATATATTATGTGTTATCATACAATGTGTTGCAAATAGCGGTGTAATTTACTAATATACCGCACTATATTATTACATTATATAAAGTAACAGTAATTAATAAGTAATACATGTGTTGATCTTCTTTGACATAAAACATTCAATAGAAGAAGATGTGGACATCATCCGCTCCCAATGTAGGACAGGACTTGATATCCTCAAAGTTCCACAATGGACATAAACTCGCAGACTTCAATGATGTGCTGCGAAAATATCAATAACACAAATCTTAAAGACAACTGGTAAATTTCTTAATACAATCCTGAAAATAATTTATTTAAATGTGGCCGAGTGATCTTTTGGCCCGTATATCACTAACTAAGCCTTCTTAGATAATTACATGGTACAATGTTATAAATTTCCCTCAAAAAAAAAAGTGAGACAAAATCTACTAACATGTCATTATAACATTGGACTGTATATCAGGAAAAATATATATATATGACAGAAGAATCATGTGGAATCGTGTGGACATCTGGACAGAATGTCTGCCATTACATTATCCGAACCACGGATAGCTCGAACCGAGAAATGAAATGGTTGAAGAGCTATGGCATAACGAGTGGACCTCGAGCTCTTCAAGTTTTTGCTCTGAATAGCAGTAAGCGCTTTCTGGTCGGTTTCCACAATGAAATGTGCGCCTAGAAGAAATCTTTGTAACTTCAGAATAGACCATACCCATAGCCAATAACTCACGGTCTAAAACCGAGTAATTCTTTTCTGCAGCGTTTAATTTCCTAGAGATATACATCACCGGATGCAAAGTATCAGAATACTCCTGCATTAGTGCTGCCCCAATCCCTGTTGACGAGGCGTCACTTCGAAGAACAAAAGTCTTCTCAATAGTAGGTAACTTAAGAATAGGTGGAGATGAAAATAGGGCTTTAACCTGGTCCAATGAGGATTGACATTCTTTAGACCAGCGGATCAGATTAGGCGACCCTTTCTTCAATAAAGTAGAAAGCGGTGCCATAATGGAGGACAGATTCGGAATGAATCGTCCGTAGAATTGAATCAAACCTAATAGACTCCTTACTTGTTTCTTCGTCTTAGGGACCGAAATGTTAAGTATTTTTGAAACATTGTGGTCCTCTGTCTTTAAAAGACCATGACCAACCCGATGACCTAGGAAAGAAATCTCGCTAAATCCTATAAAGGCTTTAGAGGGTTTTGCAGTCAAGTTATACTCGCGAAGAGTAGACAGTAATTCGTATAAACCCAAATAATGATCTTCCCAAGAATCACTGAATAGACAGATATCATCTAGGTATGCTATGACATCTGTACGATATGCGAGAATTCGCCGCATCATGCGTACGAATGTAGCGGGGGCGTTCATAAGACCAAAAGGCATGAAATTCCATTGGAATAAACCCCTAGGTGTAGAAAAAGCTGTAAAAGGTTTGGCACGTTCAGTTAGCGGGACTTGCCAATAACCTTTAGACAAATCTAGTTTGGTAAAGAATCTAGAATTAGAAAGTTTATTGAGTAGCTCTTCTAATGAAGGCATAGGTTCAGCATCGAACTTCGTAACTTGGTTCAATTTGCGATAATCTACGCAAATGCGAATGTTATTATCCTTCTTTCGAACAATAACCATAGACGAAGAGTATGCTGAAGTGGATGGTTCAATGATTTCCAAACGTATCATTTCATCCAACTCTTTTTCGACTTGAGACTGGAAATGGATAGGTATTGGATATGGTCTGACTCTGATAGGATTGTGATCAGTTAGCACAATGTCATGTTCTATGACATGTGTGTGCCGCGGGATGTCTGTAAGAACATCCTGAAATGTTTGCAACATCGAAGAAACTTGTCGATGTTCCTCAGCGGAAAGATTTGGAGAAACGGTCACGTTTTTTCCAAGATTCCGTAGAATAAAGTGGGACCATAGAAAGAGGAAGATTGACATCAGAAAAAGTAGTTTCCTCATCCTGTATAACTGACAGAGATGAGTACTGACCATGAGTTGCTTGTGAATTGTCCGTAGCCTGGAAAATAGGCTGCAAATAGTCAGGTCTTTCATAAAATTCTGTGAGCATATTTATGTGGAAAGTTTTATGCTTTCCATCAATATCGACAACATAGTCGACATCAGAAATTTTGGAGACTATTGCATATGGACCTTTCCATGCAATTAGAAGTCTGTTCTCCCTTGAAGGAAGTAGAACGAGAGCTTTGTCACCTGGACAAAGTTGTCGTAGACATCTATTCTTATTTGCAAACTGCCTTGCCTTTTCTTTAGCAAATTCTGAAGACGAAGTTGCTAGTTTGCATGCCTCGATGATCTTTTGCCTAAGAGCAATGACGTACTCATAAGAAGATTGAGTCTCATCGCTAATATTATCGGCAGTGATTAGATCGTGAAGTAAAGACATAGGGCCGCGCGGTTGCGCGCCAAAGACAAGTTCAAAAGGGGAAAACCCCGTATGTTCATTGGGGACCTCTCTATACGCAAAGAGAGCCGCGGGTAAGACCCTGTCCCAATCCTGAGGATGATCCTCAGTTATTTTACCAAGTAAAGTTTTCAGAGTCCTATTTAAACGTCGACGACCAACCCATTAGACATTGGGTGATAGATACTGCTGAGAGACCTTTTAATGTGTAGCATAGACATTACCTGTGACATAGTGTCTGATATAAGTTGAGTGCCATGGTCTGACAATATTTCTCCGGGAAAACCCAAGCGAGAAAATATCAGCCAAAGAGCGTCTGCGATATCAGCAGTTGAGATGCTCTTGAGAGGTATTGCCTCTGGCCAACGTGTGCACATATCGACACATGTAAGGATAAATTGATGTCCTCTAGCCGACTTAATTCTAAAAGGACCGATAATATCTATTGCCATTTTTTTGAAAAGGGCGAATAGGAATGTCAGCAGCCTGGATAGGCGCAGCATGTCGTGGTCCTTTAGATTTGACCTCCTGACATACTTTGCAAGAGCGACAGTACATTCGTATGTCCTTGCTCACAAATGGCCAAAAGAAAGCCGCAAGAACCCTCGACTTTGTACGGGAAAAACCCATATGTCCAGCACATTGCGAGTCATGAGCATGTTGCAATATTTGCAATCTCATGCTCTTAGGCACAAGAATTTGTGAATGAGTGGACGTAGTCGAGTCTTGTACCATACGTACAAGTACGCCGTTCTTCATAGAAATCCAAGATTTCCTATTAGTGTTCTGATTAGGATCACCTTTTTTTGCTAGAATGAAGAATTTTTGTAAAGAAGGATCTTCTTCTTGCAATTTGATAAATGAGTCACGTGTAATAGTCAAGTGACTATCTTGGTCATTTACTTCATCATTATTAGTTAATGAAGTTTGAGGTGGATCCAGAGCATGTGCTCTTGTGACCACCGCATTGGTAGCTTCAATGTTTTGCTCTTCCCAAACAGCAATCTGCTGTGGGGTACATTCCCTAACTCCGTGAATACGACCAATAATAAGGTCCGCAATAGGGTTTGGAAGTAGACACGCGTGGACCTCTCCCGTGAAGAAAGGAGTAGCAATGTGTATTATAGCAGTAGGATACTTTTTTCTAACGTGCCACCAAATGTGACACATTTGATGACTTTTCCTGTAGCACAGGATGGATCTACAAGAGATTGCCTAACGCCGACAGTAGTACATCCAGAATCAAACAACACTGAGACTGGATTACTATTTACTAGCCCCTTATGTAATATAAGAGAACCTCTCCCATCATGAGCAACATTAGCAGGAAGAGCGGGCAAAGGATGACCACAGCTTAGAGTACTAATGGTTTTCGGATCAAATAAAGTACTGCATTGGATACATTTATTTGCCCTACCAAAATCAAAAGATGAGCATCCGATAGCATTATGGTCTTTATCATTATTAACCTGTTTATCTGCTCCCTGAGATTCTTGTTGAACAGAGTTTGTCTGTTGATATATTTTTTCTCTTATGTTGCGATCTACCGCGACCATTATTGCCTCTGCAATTATCATTAAAGTCCCTACTGTAATTTTTATCCTGGTTTGAGTTCCAGTTTCCATAACTGTCATTACTATCTCTATGCTGTTGAGAACCTCTATTATCTTGGTATTGAGGTCTCTGCATAAAATATTTCCTCTATACCGATTACCTTTGTGAAAATTTCTAAAGTTAACCGGAGTAGAATAACGTGTAGTATTAGGTTGTCTCCAGTTCTGGGAAGAAGAATCACCCTGGAATTGATCACTATGGTTCTGGGCATAATTACGATTACTCTTTTTATTGAAATTTTTCTGGCTACCCTGAAATTTACGCATAAAATTTGGGCCATAAGGTGCTGCCGAAGCAACTGGCAGACCTTCTTTCACCTTAGAGTTACTAATGGTTATGTGCGGATGCGCAGTAACATACTGGCTACAGTATTCTTCCATTTCTTTTATGTTTTTAGGCTTACGCTCATGAAGAAAAGATAGAAAAGCTTCATTAACAGAAGACATAACCTTATCTCTAAGTAGTAAATCCATAAGAGCTTCAAATGTATTTTCTGTCTTAGACAACTCAACCCATCGTAAAAAAGTAAGACGGATGCCTGAGATGAATTCAGAGAATTCAACTCCAGTTTCTGGTAACATGGTTTTAAATTTAAGACGATATCCGTCCTCGTTAAGTTGGTACTTCTTTAACAATGCCGCCCTGACAACCTCATAGTTGTTTTTGTCAGGCACATCTACCATACTCAACAAAGTCAAAGCATCACCTCTAAGTATCTTGGACAGATGATACACATATAATGTTTTATCTATATTATGCACATTACATGCACTTTCAAATCTATCTAGATAAAATGTTATATCATCGATTGAGGGATTAAATGCTGGTAGATATTAAGCTTGAAATCCTTAGCATTAGTCTTATTTGACACCTTTTTTGCATCATTAGCATTACCAGTGTTCAATAACTTTAACTTCTCTAACTCTAAAGCTAAGACTTTTTCATCATGTTCCATTTTTGCTTTTCTCTCATCAGCCTCTCTTTGTAATCTTCTTTCTTCAGCCTCAGCCTGTAACTTTCTTTCTTCAGCCTGGGCCTGTAACTTTTTCCCTTCAGCCTCTATTTCAAGTCTCTTATTTTCAGCTTCTTTTTCAAGTCTCTTATTTTCAGCTTCTTTTTCAAGTCTCTTATTTTCAGCTTCTTTTTCAAGTCTCTTATTTTCAGCTTCTTCTTTTTTTGTTTTTGTTTTTCCATTTCCATTTGAAATCTTTTTTCCTCCACCTGCATCTGCAGTTTCTTTTGTTCTATTTCAGCCTCTATTCTCTTTTGTTCAGTTTGTTTTTTCATTTTCTTTTCTTCCGACTTCAATGCCTTGGCATATTGAACAGTCGCAAATTCTTCTAATTTATCACCTGTCTTCCCAAGGGCTTTACCCTGCTCAATAAAGTACTCAAATGTAGACATGATGTCTAAAATGTGAGTACAGAACCTGAAATAATTAATTATCTTATTTCAATGTTAAATAGCAACAAGACTTAATAAAGTGCTTGTATAATTTCTATGTTGAACCCAATCTCTGTGGGAAACAGGAGTTGACACCAACTTGTATTATCAAATGTATAATAATATCACAAGTCACCTCTTAATCATCAGTGCACTACCCAAATCAGTGCATAACCATCAGTTATTTATCATAACTGCACTACAATAGTGCATAAGCAAAAAACCACCAGTTTGTTATGATAAGTGCACTATAGACCAATAGTGCATGAGCATATATTAACAATAGTGAAAGCTAACTATGCAAGAACTATGTAAACAATAACAAGACAATGTAAACAATAACAAAGGTCACCAACAATGTAAACAATAACAAAGATCAAAGTCAATGTAAACAACAACAAAGATCAAAGTCAATGTAAACAACAACAAAGATCAGAGTCAATGTAAACAATAACAAAGATCAGAGTCAATGTAAACAATCAACAAAGATCAAACAATACGAAAACATTCGCATAAGTCAAATACACAAACAGCAAAACTAACAAGAAATATGCGAAGATATGACTAACAAATGACGCTACAGTGTATACACAAAAATATACGTAAAGAACTGAATAATAGCAAAGGGGAGACCTACAAATACAAACAATCGAAATCGAAACTAAAAAACACAAAGAAAGAGAGAAAAGAAAAAAGAAAAAAAATATATATATACAAGAAACAAAAATAAAGCACAACTCGTCACAACTAAACAGATATAGCAACGATTGTCGCTAGCAAATTTCACTGTAGGAAATTCGCACAGTCCCTAACGAAAACGCTAACAGTAGAACCTCTGTGACGTGGTATCTTCTACTGAAAGACACCGCCAAACCGAGAAAACCCGCTGAAATATAAACATATAAATATACAAATAACAAATAACATATAACATATAAACATGTATCATGAAAACAATAGGAGAAAGTGTGAAAGTACAGAAGGCTCAGTTAGAACATAAGGGCACAGTTCACAAACAAAACAGGCCACTTAACTTCTATAAATCCAGCGTCAGCACGGTGCAGAACAGGATGTAATCAGCATTCTGAGGATAATGATCCAACGTTGATTAACTTCTGCTCCCATAAACAGCCATGACGAAGGAAATGAGCTTCTAATACTACAACATTTGTTACGGCACTTGACCTTCTGAATCTTCTAAATTGATTTAACCGGCACTTGACCTTCTGAACCCGCAACAGTACCCCTGAGACCGGAACAGTTGTTACGGCACTTGTCCTTCTTTTCACCAGATCAGGAAATCCATTCGCTCGGTACTTGTCCTTGTATCTAGTATGATGATGATGTCTGGGTTTGCTGACCCCCTTGATAGCTGGAATCAGAGTGAACCAACCTATGGCCACCAAAAATGATATGGTGCGCCAAAATATCAGATGATAGAACCAGCTCTGGCCACCAAAAATGATAAGGGTGGATTTGAGCTGAAGTGGTAACTTGCCACCCTTATCGACACCTGGTATTAAAGTGCAAGATGTAGGTGTCTTCTCTGATTTAGGATGTTGCTGTGTATGTGGTAGTGGAACAGTTCACAGGGTTATCACACAGGCAACATGACGTGTAGAGTCATAGAAAGGGTAACTTCGTTGTATAAGTTTCTTCCATTTATTGCACGCCACAAAACAGTCATGATACTTATGACATCAACATAGTTAACGAGTTCAGCAAGATGATATGGCACATTGAAAACAATTTCTGTAGTCAGCAATGACAGCTGTTGTATATATGCGTCATAAGACATCACAGTTCAATAGATTCAGAAATTCATAAATCATAGAGTTCTAGTTCGTGAAGCTGTATAAATAATAATAATTTCTATAACTTCTGCAACAGTGTCAGCTACAGATCTTCAATGTTCATAAACAATAATAAATGCTCCCATTCTGATGCTAGCAGATCAGTTGTATACAATAAGTCCGTTCACTGTCTGCACGTGAATAGCATACATGGGCTACAGGTCAGCTCGACCTTTATAATGTTCCTAAGTCTAACCATCTGACTTGGACGTGATCTCTGATATAACGAATCCTGGAACACAGACAATAGTCTTGTTGGTCTAGAGCGACCCATATATATTTAACTAGTTCAGGTATACAGATACCGGTGACTTAATCCTAGTCAAAGTACCTCTCCATTTTGAATCACACAGGCGAGCAAATAGGCGACAAAATGACGAACCTCTAGATGATAGCATAAAGTTCGATACAAGAGGAATTACCTTATTTCGGAAAATCAACCATGAACATATGCCTCCAGGCAGGCGTGAATAATACTGGGAAATAGTCTAGTTAGCTAACTAACTCACAACGACAATGTATTTCCCTCAGAGAATCACAAGACGCAGGTCGCGTCTGCTCGCTTCTTAAACCATTTCTAAACTGCCGAACTGGGCGGAACACACAGAACGAACTCCCAGCTTTTGACATGCGCAGAACGACAATCTCTGAGTTGCCGTTCACAATAAGACGATTCTAAGAACATTCGAGATAAAAGTCTTATAGAATCGCGCCTTTTATGGTCATGAAAAGAAGCGTTAAGAAAGGTTTCAGACATCTACCATAGTTGACTGGTACTACCAAATAAGGAGATGTGGTCACGCTTCGTTCAAGAAATTATAGACCGAACGTGTCTCTATACAAGAGAAGGCAAACTCCTAAAAAATTGTAGTTTCGATAACTCGGATTATGTCCCTTTGACCATAGAAAACATAATACACACTTCAGTCAAAAAAAATGATCATACATATGAAAAATGTTTATACAAACGAAAAATAATAATGATCCGTGCGTAACAGATGCATAGTAACACCAGACGGCGGAGCAAGCAAAGACATCAACAACAGAATGAACAAAGCAAGAACAGCCTTTTTTAGTCTAAACAACATCTGGAAGTCCTCTCAGTACAGCACAAGCACAAAATTAGGATTATATGAGAGCTGTGTGCTTTCTGTGCTTCTCTATGGCGCGGAGAGCTGGAGAGTTACAGAGAAGGAAATGTCGAAATTGTTCTCTTTTCACACAACATGCCGAAGAAAAATTCTCTGAATTTTTTGGCCGAATATCATCACCAACCAAGATCTGCTTACTCGGAGCAAGCAAGAGGACATGCACACCATCATAGCTGGCAGACGCTGGAGCTGGGTTGGCCATGTCCTCAGAAGAGACCCCGATGCCATCACAAGAACAGCTATGCTATGGACCCCTAAAGGAAAACGAAAGCGAGGCCGACCAAAAACAGCTTGGCGGAGGACTGTGGAGGCTGAGATGCAAAGAATGAACCAGAGTTGGGGCCCTGTACGAAGGATGGCCGCCGACCGAGCAAAGTGGAATCAATTTGTTGTTGCCCTACAAGACGCCACCAGGCGTAATGGCCACTGACTGCTTTGACGGTCGGCGGCTAAGAATCAAAGAAGAAGAAGAAGTTGAAATGAATAAAATTGATTTTTGTTGACAAAAATAAACACAGTAAAATGTAACTTCATAGGAAGATATTCAGGAATGGTGATGGTGGTTTTGTAAAAAATAAAGTGTCCGTAAGCTGAGCCGGTGCTGGGTACTTGGCACAAAACGTAACGACAAGAGCCATCGTTAAATTCTGGTTCAGTCACTGCTAGTTCCCAGTGGAGGTTTTACTGTTCTTCCTCTTCAGGAGTCGGGTTATTTGGCAGCAACACGTCCCTTGCAGTGCCGGGATAACTGCTCGAGTTGCCTCGTCAAATGTCTTCAAGATCCGTATGTTGAAGGTCTCTAGTGTCGACTTCTGACAATTGGTACCACACACTGAGAGACAACAAATGCCTTCCTTGAGTATTATGTCTCCTGATGTAAGCATCAAGTGACTTCCGCTTCCTTCCACAATTTCATCCTCCTCAGAATTTTTTCCCAATGCCCCTGAGCATTAAATCTGAACCCATCGAGTCAGATGAAAGTGTTTAGGAGAGCAGACGACTGATATATATATATATATATATATATATATATATATATATATATATATATATATATATATATATATATATATATATATATATATAAATATATATATATATATATATATATATATATATATATATATATATATATATAAATATATATATATATATATATATATATATATATATATATATATATATATATATATATATATATATATATATATATATATATATATATATATATATATATACAGTCGTCCCTCAAGTGGTTAGATTTACTGGTTTATGGTTCCTCAGACTTGTTGCTCTCATCACTATGTTTGACGTTTTATACTTTCTAATGTTAGAAGATACTCTTAGTCCTATGGCCTGTCCTATAAGTGATTTTTTAGTATTAAACCTTATTCTGGCTGTCTATGATCTCTCCTTAAGGATGATGGGAAAAGCAATGGATAAATCTTAAACCGTGCTCGGTTTTAGGGTTGAATTTCTGCCAATGCACAGGTGTCGCCGTGTGGGGTTCTGTTTTGTGACACCCAATCATAATTAAATTTAGTATAATACTCTAATTCTAAACCAACCCCAAGTAAGGCGTCTTTTTTTTTTTTTTTAATTTTTAGTACAGGTTACCTCACCACTCACCTGAACATCATTCACATGACCATGTAAGGTATTAGCCTTCAAGTGCTATTTTGACCAAAGTCATTATATCATGCGACCTGCCTTTAACTATTACTTCTGAAAAATATTCTCCAATGCTGTTATAATCCCATCTTGTTTATTGCAACTAGACATCTTGTCGGAAATGGTTATTTCATTTCATTGTGTTCCATTTCTCAAGTTTCTTCATTGACGATAAACGTAAGGATGGGCCGTGTATTGCACGTCGCACCCTACGTTATCTCTTAAATGACTGTCTGTTTTAATAATATCAGATTCATTCGCCGTCTTCAATCGTGCGGCCCCCCCCCCCCCCCCCCCCCCCACAAACACACATGAAAACATGAGCGCCACAAGAACACACTTGTGTCTGAGAGTTCGCAATCAAAACTGACTTTATATACGACAGAAACAAGCACGGAACCAAAAATTAGGAACTGCAGCCGTATGACCGCTTCATTCACTACAATTAATACGTCTTAAAAACCACATAAAATGAGAAATAACAACGTTAAAAGCAGTTAAGACGTGGGCGATTGACAGTAAGACATTTGTGCACAATATACAGTATCATGAAAAGTTCACGGCTTCAAGAAAAGCTGTCCCAGATCAACAAAATAGTAAATGCATGTTTATCGAATGGAAAGTTTTGGGAGAAGTTGCTAATCTGGGTTTTTTCCGTTGCTAGAGTGAGAGTCGTGTGAAAAAAAATGTCGAAAAAACTGAGGAAGCGTGTGCAAATGTAGATGTTTGGTATCGTGTGAAAAATAAAGCATCGTGTGAAAATTGGCGGGAAAAAGAGTGGGCTGTATGTAGTGAAATTGACAGAGATGCAACGGTAAAATACCTCCAAGGATAACATATAAGGATAAAAAACATAATGCGTAGGCTGCTGATGTACATGATCGCCTAGACCGCGGGTCATCACCCTCCATAAAAATTGACTTGCTAGACAGGAGGGGAACGGAGGATCAAAAAGGAAAAATATGACTGGAAAGATTGCGTGAGACTAGAAAGGCTAAGGAGACGCAATTTGGGGGGGGGGGAGAACGGAGAAAAGTCACGTTTCCCAAGTTGACATAAAAAGTAAGCAACTCGACAGAAGGGACCATAGATATGTTACGCCACAGTCATTTATTGGACGCTTTTGCGATACCAAGCCCTTGATTTGAATTCAGCGGCTAAACGCAGATGTTAGGAATATTACAAAAATTAAAAAGTACTTTTTTCTTAATATTAATGTTAGGAATATAAAAATTAGTTGGCCGGATGGCCTATTCTGAGCAGTGAACTAATATGTTCTTAATTTTACAGACGGATAGATAATATTGAAGATAATGACAAAAGACAGTGTAGTTTACATCATCGACAGACTGTATTGAATCTAAAAGTGTCGCTATTTTGCACAAAAAAACACGACCTCGAGACGCAGGTGTTCAAATCTACTTGGTATGGAGGAGAGGGGATATTGTGGTGGCTGTGTCTAAAAATAACTTTTAACGACAAAATTTTGGAGGGGAGAGAAAGGTTGGTTCAAAAATCAAGTACATTTTGTAGAAACACAAGTAGAGACGGACAGACTAACAGATAAACATCCATACTTGACTGAAGCATGACTGAAATGACTTTAGTGTAGGAAATTTGAAATTCAAATAAACCTAGGCAGTGATTGGCCACAGACAAGCATATTGTCGGCGCTTAGACGCGGATTTGGGGTCATTTCTCAATAGTTGTTCAGTGATAGACACAGATTTTAAAGTGTGGTGATTTCCATATGAAAGAAAGTGTAAGAAGTTTAGGGACGCCATACTATAGCCAGCAGCTCAGCTGAGTTTTGCTAGCAATTCTGTGTATTTATTCATAATCTGGTAAGATTGAAATTATTTCCTTATATATTTTGAATATTGTTTCATGTTCGAGTGATTTGATACTGCCATATCGAAATCTAGCCTTACAAACAAGTAGGGATTTGCTCTAGACCCCCCGCCCAAGTCAGGGTCTAGGGACCAACAATGTACATAAACTCCAGCAAGGGTTAGGCAAGACAGATCAAGTGTTGAGAATAATGAAACATATTACCTATCCTCTTTTAGGGCAGACAACTAATAAATATTTTTCAGAATCTATAGTCTGGGAGGATCTATCTGATGTAAAACCACCATGGTAAATGTGCTGTTTGGTCAGAGAGATCTGACCTGTCTGTATGATGTGGTTGTTGTGTCAGTGTTGTGTCCAGACGTGGGTAGAGAATAGATTTTGACACATGGCCCATACTTTGATTGCAGAGCTGTGAGTTTCTGTTGTCAACCAAGCAGTGTCTATTCAGTTGGTGACTTTACTCGAGTGTATCTGTGCAGTACTTGTGACAGAGACCACCATTATTGCCCGCCAGCACGGAGAGGTGGGACCACAAGATTTCAGCACCAGAGCTACAACTACAAGATGAGTGAGCCTCTGGTCTGCTGGACATTCACCAACACCGTTTAGTTACTAATAACCCCATAAAAATTCCCACCATTTTCTGGACACTGTGTAGTCAATATAGACAGGTGTGATGAGGCCACCCCAACAGCACAAACATTAACTATCCTCCCAAGTAGATGACTACTAGAACATTTTAATAAAACTAACTAGTATAGTACATATATATGTACACTATTGCATTTATGATATAATATTCCATGCATTTCTTTTCATAATCTCTAAATCCTTTTAAGTTCTGGTCAACCTAAAAAATTGACACAGAACAAAATAAATGTAATATAATTCTATCAAAAAATTTTTACACTATTGAGTTAGTTCAGTGTGTTGTAATATTTGTTAAATATTATTAGTTTTGTTAAATATCTGTGGTAAATATCTATAACCTATTAACACCACACTACATATCACTCAGGAGCCTTCACACAGCTTGGCCCTGGGTGTTTCAATGTA